>CAIGRP010086132.1:0-14951 GCA_903798385.1 Fraxinus cuspidata | reverse complement strand
TTTTTTGAATTGAATAAAAGTTTCTCGTGAGTTTTCTCACTTTTGTGAGATTGTTCATCTTTCCTATAACCTTCCGCTACGTCAAAAAGAAACAGTAAAATGAGCAAAAATGAGTTGGTCCATGAGCATGCTCATGAAAAAAAGTGAGCTAAGCTCGACCTGTTCATCTCAAAATGAGCCCTAAGTTGTTGAGCTGCTCAACTTGTTTGTCACACGTAATTAATCCTAGAGGCTTTTAGTAATTAAAGGAGTACTTATGAGTTTAGAGCCGACTATGTTAATTTTTTTGGCTAGTAGGTTCATTGTTACAAAAAGTTTAATGTATAATAAATGTTTAGCACATTAGCTCTAGTTTACCTTTCGTTTTTTATAATTCAACGCCGTCCAAAGCTCAAGTAGAGTTTTTAGACTCCTTTCAGTATTCTGCTACATTGTGAATTGTAAATATATAAATAAATTACACAGAGGGATATGTCTGATCCTTATTTCAACCTTTTATTCTCTTAGCTATATTGAGATCTTGAACGATCGTATATTTAGTTCTAAGCAATCTATGCAGAAAACATTTGACCTTAAAAAGTCAAAAGTAGTTCTGCGATTAAGAAGTTGCTTTTGAATATATTTAGATACTTTTTTGAAAATGTTTTGTCTGGTTAAACGAATTTTTAGAGGAAAACTGACGATGATTTAAGATAACTTTTTCTGAAAGTTTTTCTAAAAACGCAGTAGCCTTGCCAAATTAGCCATATATATCAGTTTTATAAAGATTTTGATGATGAAAGAACAACAGAATCATTAACTGTAACGAATATAATTTATTTCCATTGACATTAATTAATTAGTTGAAAAACGTAATTACGAAAGCAATGATGGCAACATTTGGACACTCGGAAAGCTTGCTTGATTTTGTTGGACACTTATGATTTAAAAAAAAAACAGCTAATCACATTTCCTTTTTAGAAAAAATAAATAAATATTTGAATGATATAGTTCTTGTTGTTTGTTCCGCATTTCGGAGCAAGTTTTTAGCCTAATTCCGTTCGTTATTATGGACTGAATGTACGTAAAATTACTTATGCGTCATTCCACTTAAAATTCATTCTTCTTTAAAGAAGGCAATTCCGATAAGTAGCAAAGATGGGTCCCATACCTTTCAAATGGCAAAAAATTGTACCCCATCCGTCCAATTTATATAGGTTAGTTTTGTTTTTCACACGAATTAAGAAATCATATTTAATGTTACTGAAAAGGTAATTTTCCCAAAAACTTATTTAATTTACCCTTATTTAATTATAAAAAATTAATAGTGAATTGATTATAACTAGGTAATAAGAATATATTAGTAAACGAACAAAATAAAACATTCTCAATGAAGAAACAAGACTATATAATTGAGACAAAGAAAAAGGAAAGTGAATCTATATAAGTAAGACGAAGAGAGTATTAATAGCTGGTCAAAATGGCTCCAAACGTGATAATAGTTTGAATTTTCTTTGAAGAAAGGGTGGGCCGGGAGCAGAGCGTGGGCTGTGTATACTAATGGATGGACCGTGTAGAGTTTGATTTTACTAATGTCGTGTGTTGGCCCTGAAAACTAAAGTGTAACCTTCAAATATGATTATGTCATCATCAGTGCACATCATCCACCTTGAAATATTTTCTTCAAAAATAATATAATTTAAAACACGTTTTTACATGTCAACTATTTATTATTTTATCATTGAGATCAACGTATTTCGTTAGTTAACCTGATAGTAGACACAAAGGTTAGGCGAGTTGATTGCATAAAATTGAAGATGAGTGACTAGATCCGTTAGAAAATCAAATTTGGGTGATATAATTGTACCAAATTGAAGATGGGTGACTTAAGATGTACCTCCACATAAAGTTGGGTGACTCGCAATGCATTTAATCCTATAGTTTTCACTCACGATTAATTTGTATTTGTTTTACTTGGGAATCAACTGCAACAACTAGTAGCCTTGCTCGATTCATTATCCATTGGTGCTATCGCTTATTAGGAGGTTTACGCAATACAAGTACAAGCATACCATGTATAGCTCTTTTTTAGTCCTATACTTCTTCAGAAAACACGCTTTGCTCTATTTGCTTTAACTAATTGTAGACGAGAGTTTGCTCCCATAGTTCACTTCATTCAATAGGTGAGTTCATCCTCAAACTCGAAGCTTTCTATGGGGACCTATTGTTTTTTTCCTAAGCTTTCTCGAGTACTGTAGGCTGCAAGCATTACTTTAAGCTACTTTCAGTAGTTCGTGTAAACTATTCCCCTAAGTCCTAGAGTGAGTTGAACCAACATGACCTAGACTTTTGTTATCCGCGCTCCCTCATACACACTTAAATTGCTTGAGGAGCTGCAACATGTCCCTTATTCTATACCTTCGTCGGATCCATTAAGATTAGTGATTAGTCTCTAACAAGTAATTATGGAGACAAAAAGCCAAAATGTTTGAAACAAATTATTGATAAAAGGTTGTGAATAAAGAAATTGGCACATCAAGCAAATAATTCACTTTAGAGTGTGTTTGATTGACTTTATTTTTATGAAAAATGTAATTTTTTCATCCAAATTCTTACTTTTGTGGTATTTGATTGACATTTTTTTCATGAAAAATATTTTTTTAAAGTTGATCATGTGACCATATCTTTCTAAAAAATAAGAATTTTTTTAAAAAAAGATATGTAGATTTTTATTTTTTAGGCAATTCACTATCTCCACCGTTAAAAGATGAGTAAGTGTAACATTCGCTAGGTTGAAAATTAAACAAATTAAATACATTTAATTAATAATTTTCATGCAAAGAAGTTATAAGCAATTTAATTGTCTAAAATTTAATTTCTTTTCATACAAATTACGTGCTTGCAATCAAATAAATATAAAGAAAAAAACATATAATTAAGATTGTAGGGCCGTCAGAGCAAGCAGTAATGGCTTGAATGGTTAAATGATGAGACGGGTGTCTTCAGTTCATTATAGCAAAAGGTCCCAAAGTCAGCTACTTAGTTATGCTATTGAATAATGGAAAAAAGTCAAAATGAAAAATTATTGAATGTGGCCCATTCTTGATGAGGTTGGTGATGTTGCATACTGTTTTAGTGATCGAGAAAGATGTATTGACATTGACCAATTCAAGTTTTACAATAAGGTTGTCAAGATTTGAGAGCGAATGCGATACATACACGAAATCATGTGCATGAACAATAGTTTTCTAGATCTATTATTAATTAAAGCTAGAGTCGAAACAAGAACATGAGGAAAATGTTTTTCAACTGAAATTTGGAGAAATGTTTGACAAGATTACACGTTTTTTATTTAATAGTGAAATAATATTAAAAAAATCGATCTGAAATTTATTTAGAATTATCTTTAATTTGTTAAGATTTTCATCTAAGCCACAAAATTAGACTTTCAAACTCAGCAACGCTCAATAATTTTGTTATTGTTATTGCTATTCTAAACTGAGGATAATAATCCGGTTATATAACAGCCAAGTGTCCAAAAATCATTACAGCACTATACAATTATTTCATTGACAATACAAATATATTAACTTATTATGCAAACGTGAACTATAAAATTGAAAAGGAGAACAATAAGATTGATACGCATAATTTTACGGCAATGTGCATATGTCGAGGGTACGATGCAAATAATCCACTACATTCGAATAGGGTTATATATTGTTGTTTATATAGAACCTTAATCTTGAAATTATTCTAATAATACCGTACCACGAGGGCTCAACCATTGCACCCCAACTTATCTACGTCTAACCTAATGTGTTAGTTGATTTTCCTAGATCTGAGTGAGCCACCTAATCAAAAAATTTCAATTGTAAGCAAAAGTCGGGTTAATTCCCTAAATGGTCACTGGACTCTTCTCAAATTTCTCACGAGGTCACTAAATTTAAAAATTGCCCCTATTAGTCACTTAATTTTGAAAATTGGTACTCCATCCATCATTGCGTAAATGACGCTTGCAAAATTGGAAGGGTTTAATGACATGTCTAACGGCATCCTTACGTGGCATGCATTTGAAAAATATAAATCAATTTTCTACATAAATCGTGCTATAATTAGTTATAAATTATAATAATCCAGCTCATAAAGTTTGTGAAATTTAGATTTCGAAAATCTCTACACATTTGGATAAAATCACGCATTCAATAGTCATTAAAAAAATACCCTAATATGCATTGGATGATTTATAAATTAAAAGGGGCCACACATCTATAGACTTATGCTTAACGTCATCAAATCCTTCTAATTTTGCAAACGCCATTTATGCCGTGATAGATGTGGTATCAATTTTCAAAGTAAGTGACTAATGGGGGTAGTTTTTAAGTTCGATGACCCCGTGGGAACTTTGAGAAAAGTCCAGTGATCATTTAGAGAATTAACCTGAAAAATCTATAAAATAGCTATGATTTTCTGCATGAAACTGTATTTGTCCATAAATGATGCAAAATAACATAGACAGATTGGGAGAAAAATATGTTCTAAGAATGAAACATTGAAGTACCATAATTAATCTCATAGGAAAACATGTTGTAAGAATTTCAGATTAAATTTTCATTCATTGCCTTGCGGACTTTTTACATGTCAAAAAAAAAAAAAAAAAAACCAAAAACAAAAATAGAATTGAACCTAGTATCTTACACTATATCCTCTAATCCCTGAGTTTCAAATCTTGTGGGAAAATGAATAATTGCTGACTTTATGAAGTTCTTTAAACTTCAGTTATCGAAACTCTTTTAGCTTGTTTTTTACTGTATTGTAATGGATAGTCGATTATACGGTCCAGTCATCTCCAATATAGAGTATCAAATGTGCCCTTTATGTACAATTGGCTTTCTCAGGCCGGTTTAACACCCAAAATCTTCTTGCTGGATTGGTGTTTTTTACTGTTTCCATTCCTCTTAAAGTGATCTGATGATCTCTTCTGCATCAAGAAAACTGTGGAAAATTTCTTGAAAATTCTCCTTTATATGTCAGAATGGCTTCCCTTTTTTCAAGTGCAAAATTCTATCTTTTGAGAGAGAGTTTAATGGGCAAACCATTCTGGGGAAGAGCAAAGGGTGCGTACTGAATCTCATTTTGTGGGCCCACCATAGACCACCTGTAAGGATAGGAACAAACTTTCCATTAGGAGATAACATCAAATTTGCTATTTTTAGGATCTGGGAAATTTTTATGCAACATATGAAAAGACTGTTGGTTTTAAGGTATTTTTTTTACCTATAACTTGTGGTCAGATGATGTACAAGGACTAAAATCTCAGTCTTGGCTAATTCATTCCCTGGACATGAGTGGATCCCATTGCCAAATGGCATAAATGTATTGGGCTTTGGAGCAACCTGTCAGAAATAAAAGATTGGATTAAGCCATAGAAGTGAAGAAAACTTATAATATAACTGTTAGTGTCAATGAATTTTGTGCCTCAAGAATGGTAAATTTACCTCAAATCTTGAAGGATCAAATTTCTCAGGGTCTGTGAAATTTTCTGGGCTGTGGTGAATGTTTCTAAAGAGTGGTAAAACTTTCCATCCTTTTGGTATAAGATAGCCTGTGAATTTACCAGTAGATAAATATCAGCCAAACTTCAATGGGAAAAGGGTAAATTTTTTCAAAAATATAAATAAAAATTAATCTGATTCTGGTTTTAACTTACCTTTAAATTCAACATCTTGAACAGCTTCTCTGAAAGTAAAAGATAGGATAGAGGCAACTCTGAGTGTTTCTTGAATTACCCTTGTGGTAATTGGCATTCTCTTGGTATCTGCCCAATTCAGTACCTTTTCTTCACCAGATTCCTCTTTAGACTTAATTATTGCTTCTTGTTCTTCCTGTAATCACAAAAACAATACAAATAATTGAGTCACCAGCACGTTTTTTTTTTCTATTTTCGGTATATAAGCAAATGGGATTTAAAAGCTTACAGTGACAGATTGTAGGACGCTTGGATTTTCCGCTAGGTACTTGATAATCCATGTCAGTACACTGGCAGTGGTATCTCTTGCAGCAAAAATGACACCGATGATGTTGTCAGCAATTTGTTCATCCGTTAGACCTTCGTCATCGCACATAAATGATCCAAGCAAATCGCTGTAATCTTGCTTGGTTTGCCTGCGAAGGGACAGGATTTTGGCCAAGATTTGTGCCAATTCCTTCCTGGCTTTCATGGCTTTGTAAAACAGTGTTCCAGGGATGTTAAAAGGCATTGAATTGTACCCTTTTTCAAGATTGTAATAACATCTCTTGAGGTCTTCTCTGTACAAAACTTCATCCTTTCCAAATATGGACAGTAAAGCCACATTAAAAGTGTACTGCAGTACAGAAGAAAAACATACAGTTTTGGTCAGAACTCAATGTTTCAGATTCAAAAAGAGGAACTCTGTTTTTTCCAAGGCAGAACATAGAACGTACTGTTTTCATTTCTTGGAAAGTAGTGATCAATTTTCCTTCCCATGACTTGAGGGAGCTAATTGCGACAGACTCGATGTCTGGTACGATGTTCTTGATCGATTCAGGCATGAATGCGCGAAGAACTAGCTTGCGAAGTTTGGCGTGATACTCGCCCTGATGAAAGAAAATAGCCTGTTTGCCTAACATTCTTTCTTTGCTTGCAGGGAATGTGGGCTTGAAGAGATTTGATTTTGTGACAAGCACAAGTTTTGCAGCTTCTGGGCTTGAAATCATCACACAAGGACACCCCAATATGTGAGTCTTGAATATGGAACCATACCTATTAAAAAAAAATCAGAACAAAACAACACTCTTTTGTAAGAATCTTGAAATCAAGAAAAATCAGATAAAGGGTATGAGAATTTGGACTCACTTTTTGACTTTGGAAGCAAAGAAAAGATTTGGGTTTTGTGAATAAAGTTGAAAGGTTTCTCCTATGTAAAGCCATCCCATGGTGCCTGGTGGAAGTGGCAATTTCACTTGGCCAAAGGAGAAGAATTTAAGGATGGCATTGAGGGACAAAACTAAAGCTGCAGTTAAGAAAAAACATAAGCAGATGAATTCCATGATTCTGTAATAATGGAAGTACAGAGAGAGTACTATCAGTAGTCACGATGAGTAGCTTTTTGGTTCTTGATGAAGAAAAGGCAGTGAATCAAAGGGGTATATATAAGTGGTGGGTGGGTGAGGAGGGTACAAAGAATGGGCCTTTCAAATACAGCTCGAATTCAACACACGGAATCTCCCACCAGCTCATGTATTTTGGAGAGAAACATGAGTGAGAGAGCTATACACAAGTGTGTGTGTGTATATGTATGTATATGTGTGTGTATAGGATGAGAGAGAGGGCACGTGTGAGACTGAATGAATAGATAGAGCGTGTGGGGTAGAGAGAGAATTGGGTTGAGTTGACTCATGAATGAGGTGCAAGGAAACAGGGCCAGCCTTCTGGTTGGAGTTTGGGACAAAGTTGGAAAAAGGCGCAGGGGGGATGAATTTACTATCCGTACAATCGCATACAAACTTAAAATATATATGTATTGCATACGTGCATCGAAATTTATATAATGTCATATGACACTATAATTATTTGTCAGTTTAAAATATAATTAACTTTTTCATCAAATATTTTCCCTTTACATTATATATTATGCATCTATTATGTACATGTAGGAAAATCTAACTTCACATTACTTTTTTTTTCTTTTTTTGATCTTTCAATTATTGGGTTCATATTTTGCGCACATTATCCTCTTTTTTTTTTTTTTTACATAGAAACCCGCAGCCGCTATCAACCAGTGTAACTTCAACCACTCCAAAGGGGTTGAGGCCTAACCACTGTGAATGCGCACTAGGTAAATTCCATCTCATGTGCAGTTGTCCGCAAACCACACAGGAGAGGTAAACCGCACTAGACAAGTCCGATGCCACGGGCTCGAACGAAGTAGTGTTGGTAGAGGATTCGAACTCGTGACCTTTGGTCTTCACGTTCACCTGCTCCACCAACTTGACCACTCCCGAAGGAGTACATATTAGCCCTTTTGTATGTATATATATACATGTATAGCATATTAGGAGCCGAACATTTTTACTCAAAATCACTCGATTTGAACCAGTTAGCATCGATCTGATTCTGGATATTAAAATCAAGATCTGACCATTCTAATCTGAGTTCTAACTACAAAAACAAATTTGTGATTTTAAAAATATTTTTACTAAAAAATCGTAATTAATACGAACTTACATGGAATTAATATTTAAAACAATTGGTTGTTTTATCATTTAAAAAAACAAACCTTGAAAGTAAAATAAGAAAAAATTATATAGCAATTGACAATTTATTTTTGAAGCAGAAACGGATCAGATCAAAACCAATCTGGTTCCTTTTCCATATAGAAGTATAAGTGTGATTTCTGTTATTATATGTTAGTCGCTTTTTTTAAGAATAAAAATTTAGTTTTTAATGTTATTGATCGAAAGAAAAATTTAATTTAAAATCATGTGAGTTGTTGAAATTATATAAACATGTATGTATTTTCTTTTTTTCTTTTTTTGTTAACGTAGTAATCCGCAGCCGCTACTCATGAGTGCGCACTGGGTAAACTTCGCTCCATGTGCAGTAGCTCGCAAACCACACATGAGAAATAAACCTCATTAGACAAGTCCGGTGCGATGGGTTCGACCAAAGAAGTGTTGACAAGGGATTCGAACTCGTGATTTTCGATCTCCGCGTTTACCTGCTCCACCAACTCGACTATCCCCGAAGGGGTATGTATTTTCTTTTATATACGTGTGTGTGTGTGTGATTGTATTAAAATACGTTAGTCCAATATTTTAAGAATAAAATTTAATTTATTGTTATTTTCATGAACAAAATTCAACTCATAGCAAATGGGTATACGTAGTTGACTGTCGATCAAATTGTTTTGGTAGACTCGAATAGGATTAATTGAATTTTGACCAAATTGTTAATTTGGACGTAGATTGAAGTATCCCACAATCAACATCAAATATAAAAATAAATTTTAATTAATGGTTCATTGCTCAACTTTATTTTGACTATTTTACGTAGAGAGCAGAATTATGTTTTTTTTTTTTGTTGGTGTTCTCGTAGATACACATGTGCGTACTCATTTCTTCTGGGCACATTAATTTGAAGTTCGAGCACAATTCATGCACAATTTTTCTTTTCTACCGTAACGAATCAATTGATTTAATGTGGCATTACTATTTCTTCCGTCAATCCTCCCTATTTATCAACGTTGTTAAAATCGAATCGAATCAATCAGTTCAATTGAAAAAAAATCGGAAACCGGTTATTACCAAAAATCCAACCACAAAATCAGTTGACTCGTCACCGATTTTACCGGTTTACTTGTGTTTTTTTATTAAAAAGAATTGAAACTCCATGGGTGAAATAACTAAATAAGGACTATAAAGCTGTTGTTAACCACCCAAAAACCTACATCTCAAGTATGCAATTCAAAAACAAGGAGGTGAAGTTTTAAATTCATTGATCAGATGTTAATTATGAATTTTTATTTAATTAATACACATTTCTCCATTAATTATATCCATCCTGTTATTCTCTCCGTAAGATTTCTCTCTCTTCAAAACTCACAAATCGATCATTCAGTTCTCTCTCTTCTCTCTCTATTGTTCTCTCTTTATTGGCATCCACAGCTTCAACTCTTCTAGTAAATGCAGATACAATCTTGCTCTTTTCACTTCCTACGTCCCCTCACAAGTTCCTGGTTAACCTACCCAGGGACTCATTGCACTGCTCGCCTCCACCACTTTCCAAGTCGTCCTCAAATCCCAATCCCACATCCTCGAAACCTTTCCTCACTCAATTTTCGACCGTTTTCGCCTCAAAATAGTTCTTACACCCTTAGAGAGTTCATTAACTCGTGGTTGTTGACCTATGGTTGACCTCATGTTTAGATTATAACAAACAGATTGTTTTTTTTTATCTCTAATATTTAAATTCGAATCTTCATAGCTATTGTTGCATAGTTGATTTACTGGAGACAAAAAGATTGCTACAAAAGACTCGCAAATTGACGATCAATGAAAATCGAGATGGAAGTCGAGCATGCACGTCAAATTGATCAAAGGCAAGAACAAATCAAATATTCATTTCAAATCGATCAAAGATATTAGATTTAAATATTTTGAATTCATATGTAAAGGTAATTGTTTTAATCCTTAACAACGAATCATTATAAACTCAAAAGATGAACTTTTATACATGAGAAAAATTACTTCATAAAAAAACTCTTATAAAAATTATTTTTCAAAATGTAAGAATTTCAACTTCATATTTAAATTTTTACAAGTATCACTTACCTTAAAAAAAATTAAGTGAAAACGCCCTTAAAAAAGCATCCATTTTTCAAAACAATAATAAAAAAAATAAAATCGGAAAGACATTGTCCAAGCGGACGTATAGTTCGTCCAACGGTCGAATTTTTAACCGTTCTAAACTTTGACGCACAACGGCTAGTTTGGCTGTCTGATTCAAGATGAGGAAGTTCGATTTGACAAAATTTATGACGGTTTGACTGCTATAAATATCATTCACTTTGCATTCAATAAAACATTTTTTAGATCATTTAAGTGAGATATTTTTAGCAAAATTATATTGATCTTACATTTTTTTAAATCATTTAATTTGAAGAACTTTTGATTGAATTAACTTTTGAAATCATTCTACTCATCAAAATTTTTCTCACCTAACACTTGAGTTTCATTCATTATTATTTATTAAAGTGTTAGCATATTTCTCTCTTGGTACTTAATTTGTTCATATCATTTATTAAGAGAAAAGTTTTAAATTGTAAAATCAACTTTTTTTTTAATTTGTGGGTCGTGTTAATGTCTTGTAAAGCTCAGCATTGTATAAGGATCAGTGCTCCTTATTTGAAAGTCACTGAAAGCATTGTAAATTGTTGAATTGCACCACAAGTCAATTAACATAGTGAAAATGCATTGCTCGTGCCGGAGAGCCGGATAATGGGGGACGTAAATCATTGTTTTGTATCGAACATCCATAATTATATCGTTTGCATCATATTTCCCTTGTGCTTATTGCTTTTATATTTGTACTTATTATTTGAATTTATCTATTTAGTCTTTACTTGCTTGAATTTAAATTAATTCTTTGAAAAAGTTTTAATAACCAATTCACCCTCTTTTGGTTAGTTATTATTGGACTATCAATTGGTATCATACTAAGGTGCTCATTTTAAAATTAAGATTTACAATATTGGGCTAACTACAATCTTCAAAATCTTGAGAGGCAATCCACTAATCGTCGTCCCTTCTTTGATGACACGTATTATGATTACTGAAAAAACTAGGATGATGATTTACATTCAATCGATATATTATAATATATGTGAAGTTATTGAATAGGATCCTTATGTGCCTATCAAGATTATTAAAGTTGATGGCAAATCCGATGAAACCATTCCAAAATTTAGAGAGGAATATGACGAAGATGATAAAAAAAATGTCATTGAATGCTAGAGCAAAAAATATACTTTATTGTGCTTTATATAGAAATGAATTTAATCGTATTAGCACGTGTGATTTCGCATTTGATATTTTACACGCATTAGAAGTTACTCATGTTGGTATTGGTAAGGTAAAGAAAACTAAAATTAATCTCTTGGTTAAAAAATTTGAAATTTTTTTTCTAAAACATGATGAACCTATTGTTGACATGATTAGTCTAGACATTGTTGAACTCATATGTCATCAAAATTTCATAAAGTTCTTCCAAAAGATATGAGTTGATATCTTTGATATTTTCTATCAACATTTTTAATGAGCTTCAATCTTTCGATAGTGATCTGAGCAATTTACTTACAAGTTTATCATTAGTAAATTTTCTATTAAACCCTTTGAGACCATTAACAATATCGGTGAAGCGACTAAATTTATGTGACTGTCTATGATAAGATTTGTCTTAACTGTGACTTTATGTGACCAAATTAAAGTAACTTGGTTACATAAAATGACAAATTAGACTGATCTGATCACATACGACACATTGAAGACAAATTTAATCACAATTAGTCATAGATAACACATGTTTGGTCACAAATAATTAGTTACAAATCTGATCATCTACAATGCACCACTACTGCATTTCCACCTTCATCCATCCTCTTTCTTCACATAAAAATAAAAATACCAAATTCCAATCTTACAGCAAACACACAGAAAGAGGAGAGAAATTACAATGCAATGGTATTAGGATGGCAAAGAGCATTTTGTACATCAATTCGAAGAGATTCACCAATCATTAAAGAAAAATCAGACACCAGTCCTTCAACACCCCGCCTCCATCTCATCCTGTTTCTAGCCCCAGTCTCCACTGTTGAACCACAGTCTCTGCTTCACAAAGCCCAAAACTTTAATGTAAAACCATAAACAGTTCGAGAAAAAATTTTAATTCTTGAAATTTTTTTTACAGGTGAGGGAGGTTGGTTTGTGGGGTGTAGGCGTGGCTGGGCTATTATTAATTAATAAATTATTTATTTGATGAGGGTAAGGTTGAGGATAATATTAATTGGGTGGTGATAATTAATTTCAACTAATTATATATTATGTATATTTATTAATTGGAATTAACAACTAAAGTTTGAAATAATTTGACAAGTTTGTTAATTTTGAAATGTAATTTTTTACGCTGGACTTATGTATTATGCTCTTTTATATTTACTTTCAATCCTGCCCTTTTCTTTATTTTTCGGCATGGGATTGCTTTCAACCTCAAGTTCACTCGTCAAGCTTTGAAAGTTTCGAGTTGTTTTATTATATTGGGTTACTTTAAAAATAATGTGATTTTGTTTTTTGAAAAATTCAAAATTGAAAGTAAAAAAAAAAAATTAATTCTTGAACTTCAATAATTGATTTATTTTTTCATTTCACCTCTATTTTTCTTATTCGTATATAATTATTTATTGCATCAGGTTCGACTTAGATTAAACTTTTTGATCCTTGACCCTTAACCTTTCAGGTTGATGTTTGGGTCAATTTTCAAAACGTTGCTATTTATGCCCTCTCATTTGTGGTTACTCCCGATCCCAAGCAAGCTTAGTATTAAGTAGCTGGTTAGGTAAATTATCTACGAGATTGTATTTTGTATAGAGAGAGAGAGGCTTAAATGAGTTCTATTAATAGGGTTCTTTTTATTGTTGGATAATATCACTAATTTTTTTTTTTTATAAAATATATACTAAAAGTCATCACACATTAATTGATAGATGAAAAGATTTCATTTCTTGGTGAGGTGTGGACACGTTTTAAGTAGTCTTTATGACACATCACATTTTTAAGGTTATTTGTTTCAATCATGTCTGAGAATTGGTAAACACATAGGCATATCAATAAAAGAGATATTGAAAATTGTCATGTTTTACATAGTGTACTAGTAGAATACGTAACCGTTCTAAATCCAAGTCTGAAAAAAGATGTGATCCAGTATTAGAACATGTAATAAT
The DNA here is from genome assembly GCA_903798385.1 of Fraxinus cuspidata. Classification (NCBI taxonomy): domain Eukaryota; kingdom Viridiplantae; phylum Streptophyta; class Magnoliopsida; order Lamiales; family Oleaceae; genus Fraxinus; species Fraxinus cuspidata. The sequence continues at coordinate 1,455 of CAIGRP010086132.1, read as the reverse complement.
TCCAAGTTTAGATCACTGCACATTCAAACAAAAAATTCACATATAATTTTCACTATACATAAATGTGTAAATTTAACAGTAGAAATAAATGTGTTACACACGCTCTAATGAAGTGACATCGCTCTTGTATTCAGTCTAAAATATGTAATATCTTTGAAAAATCGTAACGATAATAATTCAACAATTTAGAGCGCATGGATTCCACGTGGTCAAATTTGTTGAATGAGGAAAAGACATTGATAAATCGCTTCAATTCACATCAAATTAAATTTATTGAAAATTGTCATGTTTTACATTGTAGATAAAGTGAGTTAGTGTACTAGTAGAATACGTAACCGTTCTAAATCCAAGTCTGAAAAAAGATGTGATCCAGTATTAGAACATGTAATAATTCCAAGTTTAGATCACTGCACATTCAAACAAAAAATTCACATGTAATTTTCACTATACATAAATGTGTAAATTTAACAGTAGAAATAAATGCGTTACACACGTTCTAATGAAGTGACATCGCTCTTGTATTCAGTCTAAAATATGTAATATCTTTCAAAAATCGTAACGCGCTCTAATGAAGTGACATCGCTCTTGTATTTAGTCTAAAATATGTAATATCTTTGAAAAATCGTAACGATAATAATTCAACAATTTAGAGCGCATGGATTCCACGTGGTCAAATTTGTTGAATGAGGAAAAGACATTGATAAATCGCTTCAATTCACATCAAATTAAATGAATTAACTACCAATATTATTGTCCCTTTATTTATTTTTTTCTTTGTAATGGGGAGCTTTCATTTCCAAGTAATAAATGCAAATGGGACTGATAAATCATCAGAAATGCATTTCTTAGATGCTCAAATTTTGTGCAAATTAATAGCAAACTTCTTCGGTCGCATGATTTGATATAGCCTTCGATTAGATAGGCATGACCTAACTGCATTTTGCTTGTCAAATTAATTTTCTTCTATTCATGTGAATATTGCTACATATTTTAACCATTCAATGCCGAACTAGTGGCATTTTTTCGTTTTATTTTATTTTCTCTATCTCAACTCAAACAATTCCAACGTTTTACTATGAATTTGTTTTTGTGATACGCAAATATACCTTTTGAATTCTTGAAAGAAAAAGATTTTCTTAATAAAAACGTGTTTTATTTTTCCATGAATTTAGTTTTTTGAAGATTCTGAGGTACATTTTCAACGAAAATCTTTGTTATGGTGTGAATACTTGAATTTGCACTAGTGATTGAGTTTATGTTTATTCGTAATTGGACATAAATGTTCTTACCGAATAATTAAAAAAATAATTAATATATTCAATATAATTACGTTTTTACAAACTAAAGTTTTAAAATATTTTTACGATTTACAAACTAAAGTTCTAAAATATATTCAATATAATTACGCTTTTACAAACTAAATAATTAATATATTCAATATAATTACGTTTTTAC
>CAIGRP010086122.1:0-29170 GCA_903798385.1 Fraxinus cuspidata | reverse complement strand
TTTTTTTTTTTTACCCAGGTATACACCTTTGGTGACTATCCTGGGGTCTACGCCTCGGCCCCTCAAGACGTAGACCAAGTAAACCGCGGGATGTGCCCCAAACTGGTAAGGGTCCAAGAGCCCCCACACTGCCAAAGTGCCGAGCGAGTCAACACTTGTTGCATCTTGCCTTCAAGGATAAATCCTGCCTTCCAAGAGAAAGCTTGCCTTCCAAGAGCCCCATTAATCGAACTCGCAATGAAATGGATCAAGAAGGAAGGACATGGATCATTTTGGCAATGCAAGGCCAAAAAAGTAGCTTTGGCAATCACGGTATACCATATCTGGACAGCTAGGAACAGGAAGATCTTTGAAGATCTACAACCACATCCCAACAGCATANCCTTCCAAGAGCCCCATTAATCGAACTCGCAATGAAATGGATCAAGAAGGAAGGACATGATTCATCTTGGCAATGTAAGGCCAAAAAAGTAGCATTGGCTATCACTGTATACCATATCTGGACAGCTAGGAACAGGAAGATCTTTGAAGATCTACAACCACATTCCAATAGCATAGTTCACTGAATTAAAACACGGGTATACAAAGTTATGTTTTCTTTGTATCCTCATGTTTTGCATCACTATGAATCCTTAGCACATGGCACACGGACTGATATCATTGATGCATCTTTGAATTTTGTAAACCCGAGTATACCTAGAGTATTTGTTCATAACTTTTGATCCTTATAAAATTTTATTTACCGATTAAAAACAAATGACAAGTTACAATTAAAGATTGAATTTGAACTTTATTGACGCACTTCAGATGCCAAAATTACAACCTTCGCAGTAATAGACGCCAACAAAAAATCATAACAAGATGAATTCATCAGCAGAAATTACGATTTCATGGGCAAAGCCTCAATGAAATAATTAGTAAAAGAATTATTCAACACAATGAAACTTGGGTTTTTTCATTCAACAGCCAATGGAACAGCTTCAGCCTGAAAAACAGAAGAAATACACTTTAGTTTTCAAGTATTGAAAGGTTTAACTTCAATAGTTCATTCAGGCAAGAAATGGAACTCACCAACTTACGATACTTGAGCGCGTAAAACATTTCAAGATAGCGCCTGATCTCGAGACGATCAAGCTTTGAGACGTATTTCCAGAATCCGTAAACTCCAGCCAGTGTCAAAAGCCTGTCTGAGTAAATTTGCCATGTGAACCTTGAAAAAAGGGGAAAAAGAAGGGTCAATTGGTGATGATGTTTGCTTTATCGAATCTGAAAATACAAAGTTACGAGTGTTTACTTCTCCTGGATACGTTTGAGGCCGCCTGTTGAAATTGTTGCCCAGTGAGAAGGGTCTGTCTTGCACTTTTCGAAGAAATTGACAAGGAGATCAACAACTTGGTCGCCATGATATGGATCAATATGGAAACCCGACTTTCCATGGATGATGATCTCAGCTGGACCACCATGGATCGTAGCAAAAGTAGGCAAACCACAAGTCATGGCCTCAACAACAGTTAAACCAAAGGCCTCGTAGAATGCTGGTTGCACAAACACACCTCTGGTATCTGCAATGTAACGATAGAGTTCACCATTTCTCACACGGTTCATCTGTGAAGAAATCCATCTGAATTGGCCATTCAAATTGTAGGTTTCGATAAGGTTGTACATTTTCTTCATTTCTGCCTGCTCCTCCAAGTCTTTGGATTCTTTTCTTCTGTCACCACCAACTACAACAAGATTAACGAATTCTCTAAGCTTCGGGTTCTTGGCATACCATTCCACAAGTCCTGTCAAGTTTTTCACACGGTCCAATCTTGCCATGGTAAATAAAATCGGCTTCTTCTTGTCTTTTAGCACGCATCTGCCATGTAGAAGGTATCAATAAGAACTTAAGCACAATTATGAAAGAAAGAAATTCTTAGCAAGCAGAGTAGTAGAAAAAAATAAACTTACAGGTGTTCCTCGTTCTCAACCTCACTGAAAAGAAGCTCTTCAATTTCATGATGGAGTGCTGTGAGTCGCTTTTCTTTCTCCGTATATGGGAAATAAAGGTTTGTATCAGCTCCTGGAGAAACAATATTGAATTTGGGATCGAACACATCAATCCCATGAACAACTCGGTAGAGTCCAGGCATCGTGAATGCCATATGGCTCTCATACTGCCCAACGGTGTCCTTGCTGAAATGTGAAAGCAATGAAATTTTATCTCACGGAAATTAAGGATTGAAATTGAAAGAACAATTTTGATGAAGTACCAATAAATTTACTACCTCCCAGCTATCTCTTGGAATGTGCTAGTGATAATGAAATCAGTATGATTCATTGCAATAAGATCAGCAGTGAATTGACATGAGAAGTGATACTTTTCATCGAATTTTTTCAAATAAATGTCAGAGTCGGGATATTTCGTTTTCTCCAGTGCATGAGCAATGGTACACTGCAAATGATAGCAAAAAGACTAGTCTCCTGCTTGTGGATTGAAGCAAATATAGTTAAAATTATAAGAGGAAAATTTGAGACTGCATATACCTGTGTTACACCTAGCTTGTGAGCCAACAAAGAGGCTGCAAGGTTACCCTCACTATAATTCCCAATAATCAAATCTGGTTTTGCCTGCAACTCTGCAGTGATTTCTTTGGCAACATCCTACAGAATTGGAAGTTTAAAGATGGTCAAGATTTAGCAATGAACATAGACAAAAAATTTGAAGAGAGTAAATCTCACCTCTGTGAAAGTCTCCATGTATGGCCAAACCTCAAATCGAGAGATCCATTTGCGAACAATTCCCTTCTCAGTTCTAAAGGGGACTCGAATTATATGTGAATGTTCTGCTCCAAAAACTTTCTCAAGTCGTTGGCCACAAGTGGTTCCAACTGCATCTGGGAGCAATCTAGTCACCTGTATACCATCGCAAGAGTAAGTAACGAAAGACACGTACACAAAGTTATGTTTTCGTTGTATCCTCATGTTTTGATTCATTTTGAGTCTTTAATATTGGGTAGTTAGATCTTATTGTTTGTACATCGTTTGATCTTGATAGTCTGGATATGCTCGGAGTACTTATATATAAGTTTTGACAATATAAATTCACATTTACCGATAAAAATAAAGTAACCAAAGACAACTCAAGAATCATTTTTGTGGGATACGAAGTTTTGAGAATACTAACAATGAGAATGCGTGGGGTGATGTCAAGTCCTTGCTCCTTAATACGTTTAAGCATCTCACGCTCTAAGGCAGGAACTTGATCCAAAATGTAAACAACCTGCAAATTAAGGACGAAAAGATATCACAATTCAAAGCACTATAATTCAACTGGGATGAAAATGAGGGGTCAGTTTTAAGGACATACCTGGCCACCAGTATCGGGATAGCCTAACACATTCTCTTGAGCAAAGTAACCGTGAGGAGAAAGGATAACAACATTGAAAACCATGGGGATTCTCCCAAGGAAATTCTCGAGCGTGCACGAGTCTGGAGCCTCAAGAAGGTCCAGAAGCATAGAAATCATTTCTGATACACGCTCGGCTTTATCACCCCAGCCTCTCTCCAATCCGATTTCTTGGAACTTGTGCTCGAAGTTCGAGTATGGTGTCTCGGGAGGAAGTGTTGAGAGATACTCTTCTGCCTTTCTCAGAACAGATTGTAGAGAAATTAAATTCTGTATTCTGTCATTCAGCATCATTGTCTACACAAGAAAATCAAGTGATCAAATTGATGTACATTCAATGAGAATAAAGAGATTCAACAAAAAACTTTGAGAAACAGAGAATCATCGTCATCTACCAAACTTATTCTCCTTTCTTCTGACAAAGAGAGTATCTTATTCAAACTCTATTCTTATTCTGTCATCACATAACAATGTAGAAATTAAGCATTATGTATTACCGTCCCCTTGTAGTGGTGCATTCGGAGAAAATCGAGAAGAGGGGTCATACTGTCCCTGTCATGAAACATTTTTGCAGAGAGATGCCTATTAAGGAACTCAACTCCATTTCCAATGGACTTGGTGAGGGTTGGTTTGGGGAAGGATGCAGTAAATGGTTCAAAATCCAACTCAAGAACAAAGTTTCCGTTGGCACTGCATCAACATAAAGAAGATTGCAGGATGAAATCTCAANTATATATTAAGGCAGCCGCAATTTTCTAAAGCTGCCTGCCCTTTTTAAGCCTCTATTTTTTTCTCCTTTTGCTCTGGCTGCTGCAATTTGTGTGTTTATATATATATATATATCCAAGTTAAGGTCCAATTAAAAAAATAAAAATAAAAATAAATAAATAAATAAATAAATAAAATATATATATATATATTAATGTCGCATAAACCAATGGTGAAAACTCTTAATTTGAAACTTACGGTTCATCTACAAGATCTTCTTTGAAGTGCAGATACTCGGGCACCGTCAACTCCTCAACAACCAAAGCATTAACATTGACACGTACATATTCCCAAACACCGGGCCTCAAACGAATAGCTAGTGCAACCCATGGTGGCAACACAATTGCTTCCTGGTAAACAGAAATTTGCAACAGATCGTAAAGTACTCTAAGAAAATTTCGAAAGGTAAATTCAGTTTTACCTGTGTAGACTTTAGAAGTTCTTGGAAGGCATGATCCTTCAGTTTCTCTTTGTCAGTTTGGCAAATTGCTTCAAACTCAGGAAGGAGCTGGTGAGGTTTCAGAATTCCTTTTCCATGGCCTTCAATCCTGCAATAACCAATGATCTAATTAAGATATATCCATATAACACTATAAAGAGCAAAAAGGGAAGATTTCACATCAAAATATACCTTGATAGAAACAACAAAATTTCGTTGCGATGGGCTGCAAGAGTTGAGTCCAATCGTTCACGAAGGCTGTGAACGCGAGTCAAAACACGCTCCGCCATTGAAAAATAGTTGATCACTTAACAAATCTTGGACAAATTTAAACTGTAAAACAATACAGAGAATTAGTATATTTATGCTTATCTGGAAGAAAAAACTTTTCAAAGAGGAAATTGACTACCTATATTAGTCAAAATAATATAATTCATCCATTCTAGAATGCTAAAAAATTCTAAACACCTGATACAACGACCTACATATTGACATTTATTAGATTATTCGTACTCATTGAAATAGAAATCCTAAGAGTGATAAACAAGAACATTATATGGCTGAATCAAATCCCCCCTTTAATAAAGAACACAGCTAAAGGCATAAAATGAATAGGTGATGTTCATCTGATGAACCATTTGATCTAAAAGCTAAAACGGCTAAAAGACCACATGTATATTGTATGAATCTTATCTTCAACACTCCTCATGTTTAGGCGGAGGGATTTTTTTCTCACTTAAGCCTTACACAAGTACTTTATAATAAATAGATGGCGGCGAAATTAGAACTCAAAATATTTGCCTACTCTGATATCATGATTAACGAATCAATCTAGAAGCTTTCTTAAACACCATTGATGGCTACAAATAAACAGAAAAGGAGAAAATCATAAAATGTGGGATGTTTTTTACCTTATGGAAACAGGCAAAAGAACTGAAGAGATCTCAGAAATAGTGAATCAATGGGACCAAAAGTGAATGAAAAAAAGTAACAAACGCAACAAAGGGACAATCTTGCAAGAACAAATGAATGTATTTTTGCTTGTGAATGATGGAGAGTGCAATGGTAGCACCCCCTTTATATATACACAAAAACCTATATTCCAAAACCACTATTAGTAAAAACAAGATACAAAAATTATGGTATTTGTGTGGTGGGCTTTCGGTTTTCTTCTCTTCACCTTCCTCTGGTTGGCTGTTTCAACCTAATAGCTAAAACCACCTTTGACAATCCAAAATAGGTTTAATAATAAATCCCGTGGACTCATTTGTTTAATCATAACTTTGTCCACTTTCCTCATCCTTCCCGTTTAGCCTTTTGTTTCTATTAATATTGTGGTTGATGCTACACTTACATAATGGTGTACATAGGAGTGTAAACCCATATGCACACTCTAAAGTGTACAAGTAGTTTAATCCTAATATTTTATTGTCCAAATGAATATGTATATAAATATATTTTATAATCACCATGCAGACGTGTATGGATTTAGTGGATTATGAAACACTAACTTAGTTGTGTGTATATTTCACAAGATTCCTTGTCTTCGACTTGTTTAGTGTTTAGTATTGGTGCGTATAATGGGGGTGGGTGTTAAAAAACTGTTTGGCTGGATTTTATGAAAGAGCTAATTATCTAAACTCGAATTTCCAAATTTCTTGACGCATTGTTAACTTAAATGTACTGATTGAAAATGAATTAAGTTTTTGCTATCTACTTTCTAAACTTAGAAGAGGTACAATTATATAGTTGTGTATTGTGCGTCAAACATCTTTGACCTCTTGTTAACATAGATATATCAACTATATCCAAGCTCTTTAAATAAATATGTTGTTTAATTAAATAAGTTTGGTTTCCTGATTTTGGAATGAGGCGAGCCTTTACATACGTGACGTATTGTTAATATAGTATATACTAATTGCATCAAAGCACTTGAAAATGAAATAAGTTGGGCTATCCACTTTGTAAAATAAGAGGAGATATGTTGTTTATGTTTATGAAGTTATGTATTACTTGTCAAATACATGCAACCCCTTTGTTAAGTTGAATATACAAACTCTTGAAAGTGAAGTACAAAAATCAAATTTTCAAAGTAAGAGGAGATATGTTGTTTAATGTTTACAAAATTGTGCAACATTTGTCAAACATATGCGACCCCTTATTAAGTTAAATATACAAGCTCTTGAATATGAAATAGGTCTAGACATCAACTTTTCCAAATAAGAAAACCTTTCAAAATAAGAGGAAACATTTTGTTAATATTTATGAAGTTGAGTATTACGTGTCAAACATTTGAAAGCCCTTGTTAACTTAAATGTACCGACTACATCCAAACTCTTGAAAATGAAATAAGTTTGGCCATCAACGTACAGGAGAAGACATGATGTTTAACAAACTATCTGATTTTTTAATGAGGTGAGACTTCGCACATGTGCATGTTGTTAACCAAAATATACTGATTATATCCAAGCTCTTGAAATGAAATACGTTTTGCTATCCACTTTTCAGAATAAGAGGAGATACGTTGTTTAATGTTTTCGAAGTTGTGTTCTACATGTCTAACATATATATGGGACTCTTTCTTAACTTACAAATGGCGAATATATCCAAACTCTTGAAAATGAAATAACTTTGGTTGCTAACTTACCGAAATAAGAGGAGGTACGATGTTTAATGAAAAAGTTTGGTTTCCTAATTTTCTAATGGGTGCCCTTTACTTACGGATGTGTTTCAACTTAAATATATTAATTACATCCCAAATGAAATAAGTTTTGCTATCAACTTTTCAAAATTAGAGGAAAATTGTCTATTAATCTTTGAGAAGTTGTGTATAACGTGTATGGGATATGCAATCATATGTGAAATATTCTTATTACATCCAAAGTATGGGACACGAAATAAGTTTTGTTACGCCTCACATACGAAGCTCCATGAGGAATTACAACGTGGACAGCCACGTTGATGACGAATCCACGTGTGTAGAAAGTCAAAATACGTAAAGGTCAAACAAATCGAAGTCCTTGCTCTACAGGCCGAAATGCTTGCCGGAGCGGACCTCAATTTGTCAGTATGTCAGTCTATTGTATAGGGCGGCTAACCCTTTATCAATATATTAATTGTATGAATAGACAGATGTGATGCTCCAATTAGGGAGATTAGGCAACGTGGTTCTGATCTAACGGTCACCATATCGGCCAATATAGTATAAATAGGGTCTCTTGGTAACTTGAAAGGGGTTGGATGATTGATAACAAGATTGACATTCCTATATTAAAAGAATACACTTGAACTCTGGAAGGGAATATATTAACATTTCATCTATCCTTCCACATATTCTTGTTTGTTGTTACATATATTAGTTTGGTTTCTGTCCGGCAATTGTTGTTAGTACAATCGCTTTTATTTTATCCACCGGAGTTTGAACATTTTTGTCTCCCGTCGCAATATACCTCACGCGTCCATTTCCTCCCTACTATTGCTGTTACTTTGGTAGGAACGCGCTGGAATCGTGCTTGACCTGACGTGAGTGTGTCTGGCATCTGTTGGTTCATTTTTAGGGTCAAGAATGATATCATATCCCCCTAAAAATAGGTAGGTTTATCCACCCCCTCCAGTGCCTAGGAATAGGCAAGAGGAGTTTTGCAAACATGAAGAATCGCAACCCACTCTTCAGGGAGAGCCCTAGGTCCGCCCATCTAGAAATAGGAGTGACATGAGGGCCCAGGCTCGGAATGAAGCAGGACCTTCTCAGCCAACTCTTCAAACTCACCAAGGGAATGATGAGGACTCAAAGAGCCTCAAAGATCCTGCAACCTTGATGATGATGATGATGATGATGATCATTCGCCTTTCTCAGAGGCCATAAGGAATGCTCCCATCCTGAACCACTTTACTCTCCCTAAAATTTCCAAATATGATGGAAGGGGGGACCAGCGAAACATATCAAGAGTTTTAAAACTCATATGAATTTGAAGGGGGCCACGCCGCTATGAAATGCAGAGCCTTTCACTTAACTTTAAGTGGAGGGGCAGAAATCTGGTACACAAGACTAACAGAAGGAAGTATTCGAAGCTGGCCCGACCTCACGAAAACGTTTTTGAAACGCATTGCAACAAGCAAAGAAGGAGAAATGCACATTCAGGGATTGTAAGATATGCAACAACAAAAGGGTGAATCACTAAAAAGTTTCTTATCCCGCTTCACCAATGAAATGACCTATTGTGTGCAAGTCACTAATAGGGAAGCAATAACCGCTTTGCGAGGAAGACTGGATATGAATTTCCCCTTTTGGAGGAACGTGCATAACAAGGACCCAAACACCTATGACGCCCTTTTGGAAATGATAAGGCTCAAAATCCTCAATGAAGAATTGAGAGATCACAGGAACAGGGCCAGCCAGGGTCTACCACCTCCTCAAATGCAAAGGGAAAGAAGCCCTACTTCCCATCTGATGGATCATCAAGCACCACTAAATCATGGACAAGAGCTTGCCGCAGCAACACTCAATGTCGTACCTACCTTAACTTATGAGAAGGTCAATCCTGATGCTAATATGCATCAGTGTCATCCTTACCCGATGTACCTTCCCAGGGGACGAAGCAGGGGGCGGGGCACTGAACCAAGGAATTGGGACGAACTGCCCAATTACTGCACGTACCATCAATCTCATGGCCATCGTACGGAGAACTGTTAGAATGTCATAGGACACTCCCAAAGCCAGAATCAAGGAATGGGAAGACGTCCCCAAAGAAATGTTCCATATAGGCAAAATCAGCAATATAGGAATGATGATCAACGTCGTCCCAACCGAGGTGACCCTCAAGAGGTAGGGAAAACGACACTGAAAGGCCTAGAGAGGGTCAAAGACAAAGAGGGAGTCCCCCACCTAACAATGAGCAGGAGCCTATAAGAGAAATTGTCACAATCATAGGAGGCCCGTATGTTGGGGGAGAATCTAGGAATTCATAAAAGAATTATGCTAGGAAAACAAGTGATCCTCCCATGACGAGCCACAAAGTTAACCATTCCTCTACTAGGAAAGCAATTCCACCAATTACATTCACCTCGAAAGATACCTTGGGAGTACATTATCCACAATGTGACGCTTTGGTGGTAAGGGTTGTCGTGGCCTGTAACGGCCTGAAAAGATGTTAGTGGATAATGGGAGTTCGGTCAACATTATCTTTGGAACCACCTTTGACAAAATGACAATTGACCATGAATTAACTCCAACGAGTTCCCTTTTATATGGTTTTACGAGGGATAGCATCGTCCCAAGAGGCAAAATTACTATAGCAATAGAGATGGGAACCGAACCCTTGGTTGCTCATCATTTCATAGAGTTCTTGGTAGTTGATAATTGATCCGCCTATCATGGGATACTTGGAAGGCCCGCTTTGAGAGAGCTATGAGTAGTCACCTCCATTCATCACCTATGCATGAAATTTCCTACTAAAAACGGCATTGCTACTATCCGAGGTGACCAACGAGGAGCTAGAGAATGCTACTCAAATTTCCTAAGGAAAGTGGAACTGAGAACTGTCAACGCCATTATTACCAACGTTGTTATGAGTGACCTCTCTGAACAAGGAAATTCCCTTGAACAAGGGGAAGAAGTCGTCATGATCGAGGCCCCTAAAGATCCCGACTGCTAAAGAAGCAGCTAGCTTGGAGGAGTTAGACCCACGCATCATTGATTGCGAGTCTTAGACGGTACCTAGGAAAGAACTGGAGACCTTCCCAGCAGACCCTATGTACCCATCAAAACGCCTACAAGTGGGAAGTAACTTACCACTGGAAATAAAGGAGGAATTTCTTACTCAAAAACCTTGATGTTTTTGGTTGGAAGCAAGGCGACATGGTAGGCATTGACCGTTAAGTCAGTTGCCACCACTTGAACATAAATCCAAAGGCCACGGCACATAGGCAAAAAAAGAGAGCCCTCAACCCGAAAAGATATGAGGCCCTGAAAGATGAGGTTAAGAAGTTGATTGATAATGGGTTTATACGAGAATCTGTGTACCCGAAGTGGGTCTCAAACCCAATTTTGGTGAAAAAACACAATGGGAAGTGGATGGTCTACATACATTTTTCAAATTTGAACCAAGATTGCCCCAAGGATAGCTTCTCCACTTCCCAAAATAGTTGAGCTGGTGGATTCAACTGTTGGACATGAGTTCCTTAGCTTCATGGATACATATTCAGGATAAAACCAAATTCCCATGTTCCTAGCGGACGAGGAGCATACCTCCTTTATCACAGATAAAGGGCTCTATTGTTACAAAGCCATGTCTTTTGGGTTGAAAAATGCCGAGGCAACCTACCAAATACTCGTTAACAATATATTTGTCAATCTATTGGAAGAACCATGGAGGTCTACGTGGATGACATGCTGGTAAAAAGTTTGAAGGCAAGCAACATGTTGCCCACCTAGATGAAACATTCCAAATTTTACAAAAATACGAGATGAAGCTTAATCCCTTGAAATACACTTTTGGGATATCATCAAGGAAATTCCTAGCAAACCAAAGGATCATGAGGAAATGGAACCCACTGAACCCCAAACGTAGAACCTTTCAGTTGCCGGATCTTCTGGAGACACGGGGTCAGGAGCAGGGATCATCTCGGTCAGCCCATAGGGGCACAAACTCTCCTGTGCTGTGAGGTTTGGCTTCAAGGCTACAAATAATGCAGCAGAATATGAGGCCCTTCTAGCTGGCCTAAGGTTGGCAAACGAAATGCAAGTAAAGAGGCTCATCGTCAGCAGTAACTCCCAACTAGTAGTTAGTCAGGTTTATGGAAAATTTTCAGCCAGGGACAAGTCCAAGGCAGCATACTTAAAGCTGGTAATGAACTTCATCCATTCCTTTAAGAAGTTTGAACTGGTACTGATCCCACGTTCCAGGAACCCTCATGCTGATGCACTATCAAAGATGGCAAGCAGTAAAGATTCTGAATTGCTCATTGTGGTACCTATAGAGCATCTTTCCAGACCCTCGACTAACGTAAGAGGAACAGTAATGCAAGTTGAGGATACCCAACTTTGGATGAAGCCCATCATATCTTACCTCAAGGATCAGACGTTGTCGTTAGGGAAGGAAGAGGCTCAGAAGCTGAGAAGGAGAGCAGCCTAATTTGTCTTCCAAGACGAGGGGCTACACAAACGTGGATTTTCATACATGAGGTTGGTCCCTGGCTCAAAAAGCGCTTAGATAGAGATATTATTGGCCCACCTTGAAAAAAGATGTGCAACAATTTGTTAGAAGATGCGACAAGTTCCAATGCTATGCTACTATACAAAGGCAACCTTTGCAAGAGCTGAGCGTAGTATCTAGCCCCTAGCCATTTGCAAAATGGAAAATCGATCTAATTGGACCCCTCCTCCAAAGGGAGAGGAAATGCTAGCTTTGCAATTGTCGCCATTGATTATTTCACAAAATGGGTAGAAGCCAAACCACTTGCCAAGATAACAGAGGCCAATACTTTCAAATTCCTATGGAAGAACATCATTTGCAGGTTCAGAATTTCTTATTCAATCATATCGGATAATGGCAAGCAATTCGATAACAAAAAGGTCAGAAACATGTGTGACGAGTTGGGGATCAAGAAACATTTTTCCTCCCCACATCACCCCCAGGCCAATGGGTAGGTCGAGGCTGTCAACAAAACCAACAAGTATACGCTGAAAAGGAAATTGGATGCCTCTAAGGGAGCATGGGTCGATGAATTGCCTCAAGTGCTTTGTGCTATCAGAACCACGAGTAGAACTGCTATAGGAGAAACATCATTCTCTATTGCCTACGGTACAGAGGCAATAAGCCTTGTTGTAGTAAGCCTGCCATCTCCTCGATGAATACATTTTAATGAGATAGCCAATGATGAAATGAAGAGATATGAACTTGACCTCCCAGAAGAAAGGAAAGACGATTCCCAAGAAAATTTGGCCTTGTATCAAAGAAAAATGACTAGAAACTATAACTCAAAGGTATAAAAAAAATGGTCATTTCGAGTGAACGAGTTAGTACTTCGGAGGGTGTTTCTATCCTCTAAAGAGCATGGCTCAGGACCCTAGGCCCAAACTGGGAAGGTCCTTATCACACATATGAAGAAGTTTGACCTGGGACTTATAAAATAGAGAACATGGATGGAAAGGCACAGCATCACCCATGGAATGTAGAGCATTTGTGCAAGTATTATCAATAATGAAAAGTATCATATGTATATGATCCAAAATTCAATGAAAATAGTTTTCTTTATGAGGTGGGCCTCTTCGTAAATAATTTATCTAAAAGATACATAGGTAGTTTAATGAGGCTCTGGATCCAAAAAAGTACAACCTCTGAGCTCACCTAGCGAGCACTCACCCTCAACTGAAACAGTTGAAGAAGTCTCAGCATGAACAAACCACTAAAACCCATACAAAGAAATGAACAACTTCGAAAATTCATAAAGGTGAACGACCTCCTCACATTGACGAAATTGAATTCTTACGATATTATTGAAATGCTATATATAAAGGTATGGTGTTTAAAGCCTTACATGTACATTTGATCATTATGTGTTTTATTATTTAGTTAGCCAAGTTCTGACAGTAGTTGAGAGAACTTCAGTTAAGATGGTTGTTAAAGTCCTAAGTGGTTAAGCTCTGAACATTGTTAAGAAATAAGACATGCTAACACTTGTAAAAAAATGTTGCAAATCTTATAATCGATGAGGCTTATGTTTTATAAGTTTGACCCTATTTCCAGTTTGACGGTGTTAAGCTTGGAAAGTTGTTATACGTCTGATGTTTTTATTAAATCGATATAATTGTTGAAGTACAAGTAGGTTAGATCATAAAGAGCAAGTCAAAATATGAAGCAGAAGTAGTAATAATTGAAATATATATAAACACAAGTATTAAGTAAGGAGAACTTGTTCATTCATGAATAGTTTATATGTGGTGGGCCGAAGCCATTACACTTGAGCAAGAAAAATGAAAATGTAAAAGTGGAAAACTATCCTAAGGAGGCGGGGCCTGAGGGGGCACGAACGTAACAATGGCATCAGAGGCCACTTCCTCAACTGCGTCTCAGTCGAGCTCGATGACCTCTTCTTCTCCGGCTAGGGTTCGAGGCTCTTCCCTCTCATCGAGGAATTCTGCCCTCAGCTCAGAAGTGTTGACGCTTTATAAGTTCACTTCCAGCCATTCAATCATCTCAGTATAAGCATACGTCCTCCAATACTTCTCAAAGCTTTGGTACGCCTAGGTTAGATGGAAGTTGGCACAGAAGGTCTTCTTAGCATCTTTACTGGCCTATTCAGTATCACTTCTGAAAATCTCAACCTCCTCAGTCAGGCCAGCCACTTGTGAAGTCAACTCCCCCACCTTCCCCTTTGGAATGGGATTCTCTTTATTGGCCTTTTCCAAGGCCTCAACTGCCAATTTTTGGTGGGCATCAGATGTCTCCACCCACTTCGTTAAAGAGGCCACCTCGCTCTGAGATAGATGGACCTCTTCCTTTAAAGTTTCAATTTCTGCTAAGGCAAGAGTGAGTTTCACTGGCTCTTCCTTATTTCTCTTATGCAAGGCTTCCACCTCCACCTTAGCCTTACTGGCAGCCTCCTTGGCCTGAGAGGCTTTATTGGCAAGACCCAGGTTTTTATTTTGAAGGTTTTTAAAGAGGGCCTCAACCTTTATGGCTACCCCAAACAACCTCCCCGCCTGAGCTACCATCGTGGCCACCACATCAAAGGCGTCGTTCTTTTCCACAAAAGATTGTCACTTCTCCGTCCAATATTTGTGAAATATCTCTGTGGCCATTTGGATTTTCTAAGTAAGGAGGGCAAGAGCCTCGTGAGCAAGCTCGTCTGTCCTAATGACCAGAGGTGTCTTTCCTCTTGGGAGTTCGAAGGCAGAGGAGTTGCTAGAAGTCCTCGACTTCTTAACCGGTTCTTGCCTCTGGGGCTCCCCAGCAGTGGGCCTCTTCTGCCTCCCCCCCCCCCAAAGGCTGCACCTTAAATTTTTTGTTGGGTTTCTCTACCACTACTTTCTTTCCCCTCTCTGCCAGAGAGGTTTTCCTTCCTCCTGAGAGACAGTCTTCTTACTGACCCTCTCTATTTTATCCCTCACCTACTTTTCTCTAACAGATGAGGGCCTCATCCCCTTTATAGAGGTGCGAGGATAGTGGCCATGTCAAGGGTAGGGATTTCATTTTGTTAAAACTTTTTGCAAGTCGAAAAACAAGCATCAGCAAAATATTCACAAATTGAGGATGTCATGAACAATTTCGGCATGGGAAGATATTGCCTCTCCTCGCCATCAAGCCAAAGTCTTCAAAAAAGAGAGTCAAATGGATTAAACGGCCGAAGTCACTGATAGTCGACGATTTCTTGTACACCTCAGAAAGAGTGTCCCAATCACACTCGGTAAATTCAAAACGTTCAACTGACCCTGCAAAATAAAACAAAAATGGTGAGTATCAGACCTTGTCAGTTCAGAAAAACAATGAAAACAAGAAATACACTCACGAGCATCAAAATATTATGTAGGGACTTTAACTTGGGGAACAAAGTTGCCCTCACATTCCTGCCACCTCCCCCTAGCCCATAACCAGGTCTCCTTCATTTCCTTTATGGAAGTTGGCAGACCTAAGACGAAAGGAGAATGTGACCTCGAATGACATAGTGAGTACCACCCCCTGGAATCCCCTTTCCTATGGACCTGGGCTGGTAAACTGTTTGGAAGACGTACAAGGGATATCGTCGCCCAACGAGGCTTCCTTCCATAAGAAGTAGGAGCCTACCAGTTGGGACCAGGCATTGGGAACGAACCGAGTAGGAGCAAGTCCATAAAACCTAAGGACAGCCCTGAAGAAGGGGTGGATTGGTAGGCGAAGACCAGCCTTCAGTAGATATTCACTAATGGTGACGTAGCCTTGACTAGGGTAATGGGCTTGTTCGTTAGGAGATGGGGAAATAAGTTCTATATCATAAGGAATTCTATATTTTTCCCTAAGATTGGCTAAGCAGGTAGGTATGGAGGATGGAATTTTAGCTGGCCTACAAGGTATACCATCACTCCCCGAAATCGAGGCGGCTCGCCCAGCCTCAATTGCTCTAACCAGGTCGACTGTGTTTCTAATTTCTACCCCATCTCGGTCGCCGACTTTTTAATATCTACTTTTCCCATGGCAGAAGTCGAAGAAGCCATTAACTCACACGATTGTTCTGAGTGTGTGAAACAAGAAAGGCAAATTCTTATAAGTTAAAAGAAGACTGCAGTTACTTACGGGTTTTTCTTAGAAACAACGAAGAAGAAGAAACACTGAAAATCGACAAAAAGGAAGAAAGACTTGACAAGAAAAGAACGCTCAGAGATTCTTGAAAAAAAGACTCAGAAGACTTGAAAGGCCTTGAAAAGCAAAGAAACTGAGATTCGTCCAAAAATGGAAAAAATCTCTTCTAAAATACACACCATTTTATAGACAGAAACACTCAATCTTGACCATCGGATTTTGATCCGGGTCATCTAACCGTTCATTTGGAAGTTTAATCTAAGCCACTCAATGTGTCTAGCGTTTCACCTTCTATGGCCCAGATTCAAACGTCTCTACCACGTGCCACTATGCACCTAGAATCCACCAAAGTGTATGGGGGACAATCATCATTGAGCATTAAATGTGACAGCGATGGCATGTATGGGAAGTCGTACCGCTTCATTTGCTTTTTCTTGGAAACGCACCACGAAATCAAATCATTGAGGCGCCATAATTAAGGATGCCTCGTGCCTTTCAAATCATGTAAATCGTAAATCCCTCGTTATTATCAAATTCGAGTCTTTGTGATCATTAGTCCATCTCCATCTCCTATGGTTCGGATGAATGAACCTCAGATAAATTTAAAAACCTCGGATACATGGAAGAGCTTCGGGAAATCAAGCTCATGGTTGCTCCACTCTAACAATCTCTTCCAAGGAAGATCAAAAAGGTAGAATCCTTACCAAGTAAACCACTTAGGATGATGATTCACGGGGGGTCTGCATGAATCAGATGAGGTTTCGAAGTGTTTGTTGTAAAGAAGTAAAGAAATGAGTTGAAGCCCTCCACTTAGAGAACCGCTTCAAAAGATCTCTCCGAGGCTCTCAAACTCATTCGAAGCTCATGAAGCCAACGCTGTCTCTTGTAATAGATTTGAAGATTTCTTAGAAATAGTTGATATAACACTTGTAATAAAGTTTGTCAGTATATCAACCTATTATATAGGGTGGCTGACCTCTTATCAATGTATTAATTGTATGAATAGACAGTTGTGATGCTCCAATTAAGAAGATTAGGCCACGTGGTTCTGATCTAAGGGTCACCACATTGGCCAATATAGTATAAATATGGTCTCCTGGAAACTTGAAAAGGGTTGGATAATTCAAATCAACGTGCTTAGTCCTCTCGTGAAACATCTGATCTTTAGTCAAGAAAATTGCACTCTGACTATCACGAAATACTATAGACATCTGCAACTCTTCACTGATTTCACCAATCAATCCACTCAGCTACATAGCCTCCTTATATGCCTCTATAATGGCCATATATTCTGCTTCTTTTGTAGACAAAGCTACTGTATTTTGCAAAATAGCTTTCCAGCTGATAGTACAACCTTCAGAGGCAAACACATACTCTGTAAGTGATCTCCTCTTATCAAGATCCCCTGCATAATCTGAATCCACATACCCAATGACTCCATCTGAATTTCTACCGAAATGAAAACAAGTATTAGAAGAGCCCCTCAAGTATCTGAAGATCTACTGCAATGCTTTCCAATATTCATTGCCAGGGTTTGCCATATATCTGCTAACTGCACTAACTACATGTGCCAAATCAGGTCTTGTACAAACTATAGCATACATAAGCGAACCAACTGCAATGAAATAAGGAAATCGAGACATGTAATCAATGTCTACATCTGACTGAGGACACAAGTTAGATGATAATTTAAAGTAATCAGTCAAGGGAGTACGATAGCATTCGCATTCACAATATTGAATCTTTCAAACACCTTCTCAATGTACCCTTTCTGACTCAAATACAATACGTCAGCATTTTTATCCCTTAAGATTTTCATACCAAGAATCTTCTTTGTTGCACCCAAGTCCTTCATATAAAATTCCTTGTTGAATTGAAACTTCACTTTTTTTTACATCTACTTTATCTTTGGCTGATATGAGCATATCATCAATATATAATAACAAATATATAGTCGATCCACTATCTTCTTTTCTGAAGTACACACAACTATCACAATTACATTTGAAGAAACCATGAGTTATAAATGAATCAAACCTCTTATACCACTACCTTAGTGACTATTTTAGTCCATACAATAACTTTTTCAACAAGCACATACATTCTTCTTTTCCAGATACTATGAACCCCTCTGGTTGTTGTATGTAGATTCTCTCTTCAAGTTCTCCATGTAAAAATGATGTCTGACATCGATCTACTCAAGCTCCGAGTCATTCTTAGCCACCACTCCAAGTAAAGTCCAATTAGAACTATGATTCACAACTGGTGAGAACACATCTATAAAATCAATACCTGGAATCTGACTGTAGTCATTTGCCACCAATCTAGCTTTGTATCTAGCATTTGCAATCCCTGACATGTCTTCCTTTCTTTTGAACACCCATTTGCAGTGAACAACCTTTTTACCTCTAGGTAATTTCTCCAAGTACCAAGTGCTATTTTTGCTCAATAACTCCATCTCGTCCTGCATAGCAATGATCCATTTGTAGAATCACTGCAACAAACTACCTCTAAATATATAGCAGGCTCCTCAGTAGAATCAATGTCTCCAGCCACACTCAATGCATAAGCTACCAAATTTATTCCTCCATACTTCTATGGAGATGTAATATGTCTACGAGGTCTATCCTTAACTATTGAATACTATGGTGCTAGTGGTGTTGGCAAAGTAAGCGAGATATTACTGTCTGTTAACCCGAACTGGACTTGTCTGTAATAGACTGTTTTGCAACCTCTGATTGTTCCTCTGAACCAATTTTCAACTCCACCTAAGTTGAATGATTATGCTCCTCAGTTTCATCAGAATCTTCAATAGGTGAACCACGAACCATACCAAGTTCAATAAATACTACATCCCTACTAACAACCATCTTTTTTTTTCTCAGGACATCACAATTTATACCCCCATCACACCTGATTTATAGCCAAGAAAGATGCACTTTCTAGACCTAGGCTCCAACTTCCCACTATCCACATGAGCATAAGGAGGACACCTAAAAATCTTCAAATTAGAATAACAAAAATGTTTACCAGACCTTACCTCTTTTTGTGTCTTTTTATCAATGGCAGTTGAGGGTGAGCGATACAACAAACATTTTCCATCAAAGTTTTATTCATCCGTTTTGCCGCACTATTCTATTGAGGAGTTCCAAGCACTTTCAAGTGTCTCAAAATGCCTTCAGCCTTGCCGAAACTATTGAATTCATCTGAACAAAACTCTAACCCATTTCGAGTCTACTTTTCTACCGATGTTTTCTAATCCTTGAAGGTCCCAAACATATTACTATTCTGCTTCAAGAAGAATACCTAAACTTTCCTGAAAAAATCATCAATCACTGTCAACAAGTAATAATTGTCTCTTTTTCATGGTACCTTGGTCAGTCCACAAAGATCTGAATGGATATATTCAAGTGTTCCCTTCGTGTTGTATCTTCCTTTCATGAATCTAACTCTCTTCTGTTTTCCAAATACACAATGCCCACAAAAATTTATTTTTCTGGTCTTCTGCTAATCAAGAAGTCCCCTTCCACTCAGCTATGTCATGTCATT
Organism: Fraxinus cuspidata; assembly: GCA_903798385.1. Lineage (NCBI taxonomy): Eukaryota > Viridiplantae > Streptophyta > Magnoliopsida > Lamiales > Oleaceae > Fraxinus > Fraxinus cuspidata. The sequence continues at coordinate 9,750 of CAIGRP010086122.1, read as the reverse complement.
CTCACTCATATGCCCGAGCCGTCTATGCCTAAGTTTAGTAATTTCATCATCTGTCAAAGAAGAAGTAAAACCTGTTGCATCCCCAATTACTTTAGAACCTTGCAAAATGTACAACTTTTTAAAGCTTTTATGACCCTTCATGACAACAAGAACACCCCGGCTCACCTTCACCAGTATATCTATAACCCTTTGAGTCAAGTACACTCAAAGATATGAGATTCTGCTTTAGTTTTGGATCATGTCTTACATATGTAAGTGTTTTGATAGCCATATCAAACATTCTAATTCTGACTGTACCAACTAGGACGATTTTGCAAGACGTGTTGTTTCTCATAATAATAGTATCTCTCGAAACTCATTCATATGTTGAAAACCAGTCCCTGTTGGAACACATATGAAAATTACAAATGGAGTCAAAGACCCATTCTTCATATGGTTTGGAATCCATATCAGAAATTACAAGAAGCTCTCATTCACTTTTCTCATCTTCCACAACATCAGCCTCCGTTGAATTAACAGGCTGCTTTCCTTTCTTAGTAGCACTAGCAGCTTATTTCTGTTCTTCAAAGTAATCAGCTCTAATATGCTCATTCTTCTTACAATAGTGACATGTCTTATCAGCATGTCTAGATTTCGATATGCCCCTCATAATTCTGTCAAGATTCCTATCTTGATTTCTCCCACTTACAACCAAGTCTTCAGCATGATTCTTAGATCTTCCAATAAGATGCATCATCTTCTCCTTAGATAGTAAAGTATCATAGACCTCTTCCACGGTGAGAGTGTCTCGACTATAGAGAATGGTATCTCTAAAATTCACATATGATGGTTGTAGAGAACATAAAAAAATCAACGTCAAGCCCTCTTTGTCACACTTAACTTTCAATATCTCCAAATCGACCATGATTTCGTTAAACATAGTTAAGTGATTACCCAATGACGCACCTCAGACATCCGGTGAAAATAAAAGCATTGTTTCAAATGTAGCTTGCTGGTTAAGCTCTTTATCATGCAAAGTTACTCCAACTTCAACCACAACGCAGTGGTACTTCTCTCCTTTAGAACATCTTAAAAGAATCTGATTCGAGAGAAGTAGATGAATCTGAGATTTGGCTTTTCGATCCTTACACTGCTTTTCATCATGCGTCCACGTAGCAGGCATCCTATCAAATCCAAGCAAAGCTTCCTCCAAATCCATCACGATAGAACCACTCGTATTTTCAATTACCATAAATAAATCTCGTGTTTATATCCAACAACAGGATATCATACTTCATTTATTACCATACAGAATAATTAATCTCACTCTGATACCACTTGTTATGAATTTGCATCGCAAGATAATGACGATAATGAAATAAACAATAAAATAAGCACCAAGATTCACGTGGAAACCCAATACGAGAAAAAACCACTGGCACAGGAGAAGAAATCCATTATATATGTATATAGGAATAGGAATCCATAACTGCGTCAAAATCGAAAATGGACCTGGGCTGAATAAGTCTGTCGCTCGAGCGACAGACGGGCGACAGCCTCGTCGCTTGAGCGACAAAGCAGCTCCACGCGAGTGACCAAGTCTCGGGTTGTTTTCTACCGAACTCACTCGATCGTCTAGCTAGCGCCAAACAAGCAAAAATGTGGTGACTTTTCCTCCGATCCATAATTTTGATATCTTCAAGACCATTCCAATTTAGACTCCAATACCCACTATAATTTGGGTCAAACTACAGTAAGTTTGTTTGATACTCTTTAATTTATTTTAATGTTCGCTATTGAACCATTTTCAACCACACATTTACACAATAAAATATTTTACACGTACACCAAAAATATTTTCCTACTTTTTAACATTCTCCTTAAAAAATCACTATTCAAAACTCTTTTTTTCCTACCAAAATGGTTGTCAAATAGACACGTACTATGATTTTCTAATGAGGTGAGCCTTTATATTTGTAAACTGTTGTTAACTAAATATACCGATTACATCTATGCTTTAGAAAATGAAATATGTTTGGCTATCAACTTTTCAAAATAAGACGAGCTATATATAATACTTAGTATTTACGAAGTTGTGTACTACGTGTACAATGTATGTCACCTATTACTAAATTAAATTATACCGTTTACTTCCGAGATCTTGAAAATTAAACAATATTGGCCATAAACTTTCCTAAATAAGAGGAGATATCATATTTATTGTTTTCAAAGTTGCACATTAGTTAAAATGTAGTTGTTCAAGCCACGAACGAATTGAGCTAATTAATTAGAACATTTTCTTATCCGGATGTTGAAAACGCTTGGCACTCCGGCACCGCGGCTATGTATTGCACAAATTGGTGGCGCCTTGACGCCACCTTTCGAGTGAAATTTTACACTACACTTCTTTCAGTTTTTTTATCGTAACTTTCTCTCTCGATATTTGATTGAAGCGATTCAAATTAGGTTGTAAAGATAACTCAAAGGGCTACAACTTTACTAGATATAGCTTTTTTCCAATTCAAACGTTTACTAGGTCAAAACTAGGTTTCAATCTCTGGTTAAAAATTTGAAACATACTTGTGCGGTTGAAAAATGATTTGTGTCCATATTTTGATCATATTTTAGATATATTTCAATTCGAACGTTTACTAGGTCAAAAATGAGTTTCAATCTTAAGCTTAATTTGTAACATACTTGTACGTTTGAAATTTGATTTGTGTCCATATTTTGATCATATTTCACTCCTTGTTTACTTCTAATTGCATTCAACTGACCCTTAGCATTCTCGAATCTTCATCATGAGGTCCGAAACAACTTTTATTTACACTTTAATTCTCAAACTTTGAAACTTGCCATTTTTCGCTTCTTTCTTTCAATTCCACTTCTTTTAATCGAATTTCACCTAATAAACGAAATATACAATAAATTAAGTCATAATTGTTCAAAAGAACTATTAAACGTCTCTATTTTCAAATCCAAGTAAGTGCATAAAATACACTTATCAACGCTATTACTTGATACTTCTTTGCAATAAAAATAAATAAATAAATATTGGAAACTTTTAGTGAGGCAACATGGCATATTGGGATGGGATGGGGAGAATCGACGGATGTACTTGAATATCGGTATAATAAGGAAATGCATGCAAGTGATGAAATTATTCCATCTTAAGGCCTCTTTTCTTTTTTATTGTTTGCTTAGAAATTGAGGAAAAATTAAAATAAAAAAAAATTTGAGAGGTGAAAATAAATTCTCTTATAAAAATTTCTTGTTACAATATGAGAATTCAACTTGAAATTTTAAATAATGTACTAAAAAAATAAACATATCGTGTAAATTAATTTTTAAGAAAATTGATTTACTTATTCGACTATTATTTTACTTCATTTTTAAGATGTGAGATCACTAATCACAAACGAGTGTCATGACTTTGCAATTCTTCGAATATCTGTTTCCCTTTTTAGTAGATATGATTGGAATATCCACGCTCTCTTTTTTTTTTTCTGATCTAAATAGAATTTCTTCTTGGAATATAAATCTTTTTTTTATCTAACTGGAATATCCATTTATCTTTTTTTCTTTTCTTGATGCAATTGGAAATTTGGAATATCCAATGTGTTAAGTCCAAATTCTTATTGGCAATTTCGAAATTTGTAATTGGTTATTCCTTAGTTAAAATCATATCGTAGTTGTAATGTATTAGGAGTTTATCAAACTGTAATCCAAGTCAAAAGAGGAGTCGTTGAGTCCTGATTATAGTAAATAAAAGTTAAAATTTGTAGTATAGGTCTTGACGGAGTACAAGATCCAAAAAGATCACATATGATTAAGGGAATGCAATTAGAAGTTTAATGACTGTCAAAGAACCGTACAAATTATGCTCCAAATTCTCAGTCGCAACTTGCAATGTATTTTTCACATAAAAAAACATTGGAATTTGGACAAAACTATTTCTAGGAAATTGTAGTCATTTGAGTTAGCTTTTCAACTCATTTTAAATAGTCTCAATCGGATATCGGGAAAGAAAATTATGATAAAAATACTGACGACTACTCAGCTACTGGTCGCCTTCACTCGAGCGACAGATTGACGTTTAGAAATCCATTTTGCTTCAAACACTTGGTTATTCAACCCCTTTTCATCCCAAACACTTTTCCATATACATACATCCTACTCTATAAACGTTCAAAAGTGTGTTAAATCATATTTATTCCATGGAGATCATTCTTTTGAAGATCTAAAACATTCCTTGATTCCAAGATTCAACCATGTTACATTACTTCATCCATAAATTCATCCAAATCATATTTTGTTGATCAAGTCATATTCTTTCATATAAAACTACATATCAAAATATACAAAATCTTTTATCAAACATCAAACCACCTAATCCACCAAAGAAAAATCTATACGAGGGATCGGAAGCTCTTGCAAAAACACAAATTCAGGAGGACTAAGGTGAAATATCAAGAGTCGGGATCCGACGTCAAGAGCACGACGTAGTCCAAGAGAGTTAAGATATAAACTAGGAGTTGAGATTTGTTTTGAAGGAGAACATCTCCAGTAGGATCGAGGAAGACTGCAGGAATTGAGGTCAAAAGTTCTATAGGGCAGACAAGTCTGAACCGTACTGTAATTACTTTTTATCTTTCTTCGTCCCTTAACCTCTTATTAGCTCCAAATCCTACCACCTCTTCTACTCTATCACTGTCTCAACAAGCTTGGCTAGGGGGGAGGGGTTAGTGACTAAAAGGAGGTTAGGAGCATTGTCGAAGATGATAATATATAGAGAATAATGTGTCATTAATAAAGAATTTTTTTCTTATATATTAATAGTATAACATCTATAAATCTTATTGATACCCTATAAATTAAAAACGAATCTGTTTTCCTTTTTTTTTTCTCTTGTATATATCTTTGAAATGTCTTTAAAAAAATTATTTGGGCTCCATTTTACCAAGAAAATGCATTTCAAAATAGAAAAAAGTCGGAGAATGTGTGGTTAAAAAATAAGAAAAAGATTCGAATTTGTGAGTAAAATTATTTTATGGGAAAATGTCGTTTGAAAATGAGTCTAGCCCCCAGCCCATTTATTTTTTTTAGTAGAAAAAAAAATTTATGTAAAAAAAAAAAAAAAATTCCTTGTATAATTTTATTTTTTTACGTATTAGCTCGGTCTGAAATCCAGTCATGAACCCGCCCCTGATTGTACATACAAAATTGACAATCAATCTCCATTTATACATTCTCTGTGCAAATATTCTCTCTTCAATCACAACAAAAGCCATGAAATTCGGCTCATAGATTGCTTTCCCGAACTGTTGATGTGCTGCAAATCGACTTTCTTAGTCAAAATAATCAGTCTGCCACTGGGCGAGTTTTATAATTAGCATTATATACAAAACTTTAGAGAGGTCGTGACCTAACTCTCCAACCGACGAGAAAACAAGGTATCAGCTCAACTAATTCAATAGATTGGTAGTTGATGAGAAAATGTTCAACAAGTCTATTAAATATCTTCTACTGTGTTTGATTAGTTTTATTTTTTTATGAAAAATAAAAATTTTTCCCACTTAAATTCCTACTTTAAGGGTGTTTGAGTGACAATTTTTTCATGAAAAATATTTTACAACTTTTGGTTATTTGACCATATTTTTCTCAAAAACAAAAAAAATATATTTTTTTTTTATGAGGAGTGATTTTTATTCTCTAGGTAATTCACTCTCTCTTTCTTTCTCTCATCCATTCACTTTATCTCATCTAACCACCAATAAGAAATGGACAAATATAATATTTTTAATGTTGAAAACTAAATCAATCAAACACATTTAATTAATAATTTGCATACAAATAAGTTATAGTAAATTGAATTGCGTAAAATTTATTTTCTATCCATGCAAATTTCATATTTCCAATCAAACACACTCTTAATTCTTTTTCCTAGCTATATACGAATATGGAAAATAGTTACTACATACTCAAAATCAAGACGAGAAATAAGGTAAGAAATATAACATAATATTTCTACAATCTTAAAACAATGAAAAAATATCGTATCAAATTGTCGAGATTTGCACAATATAAAAATAAATAAATAAAATAAAAATCATTTTTCCATCTAAATATTGTATATAATCCTTCCTCGTATTGACATTACCTAAAATTGAGTAATAAATAAATTTGTTTCGATAACTAGAACAAATGTCTTTAGTATAGAGCCTAATTAGTATTAAAAGATTTCTTCTCATATTATAATAATGCCTACTTCTTCCAAGAAAAAAAAAAGTTACGATAATTATTTTAGGCAATAAGTAATCCATTTTACAAATCCTAGTAATATTGTTGACTTTGCCTTCTAAATTTTAATTAATTAATATAAAGATAAACCAACCACGGTTTTGATGGTTTGTGGGACACGGTTTTGATGGCTTGGAAATTGTACAGTCCTTGTTGTTTGTTGTTGAGAACTTTCCTTATGCTTCAACTCTCTCCAAACTTTATTTTTTATTGGTAATTAGAGATTTGCAGCTACAAATGTTGTTGGATCTTCAACAACTATATTTTTGCATGACAATGAAATAGGTGGGTGATGTGGGGTCAATTAGTGGGGTCAAATTGGGGACCGTTTACAGTCAAAAAATGATTGATTTTGACATAATTTTTGAGTGAAATCCACTTATTTTGAGTGAAAAATCTGTTCGGAAACCTCTCTCTTATTGTGGAATTAGACTTGCTATTAACGTCGACTTATTTGTCAATCGTGTTTGGCCCGCCGCCCAATTGAAAGCTATGAAACAAGTATGTGGTTGTTCAAAATTGGAATTGGCACAATATCTAGAAGTGACCGCATTGCTCAATTTGAACCAGACCTCGTTGTTACAATTCAGGCATTACTCAATAGAGGTGCAAGCTAGAAGGTCAATCTGTTTTCATTCACATGTTATCTGTTTGACTTGGAGGAGAAGATAAATATACAGGAAAAACTGTCTCCAATGTACCAACGAGAGAGGTGCCCCAACATGGACAAGTGCTGTTGAGGTAACATTTCAACCAAGTGCCCAAGCAAAAAACAACTAAAATACGGTAGAAGACATATTTTTAACTCTGGCCAAAGAATTTTTCGTCAGATATCCAACTAATCCAAGCTACGTTCGGGGAGCACACATATCATGCTCAAGACTCGTACTGGTCACCACAATCTTTATATGATTGTGCTCACCTCAATCTAACTCGATCATCTGGGGCGCGATCCTCATGAAATAACTTGAACCATGCAAATGCTCTTGGCATCAAAATTCGTATTTTCAAATGATCAAAATCGTGCTCAGTTGAATGAAATCCGATGTATTGTTAATTGATAACTAGAACAACTTTTATTGATGGGCCAGCTTTTTGGAGTGCATAATTATCTTGAAAATAATATTAAAGCACTAGATAAAACTTGTAAATTCTTTGGCAAAGAATCTTTTAATTTATTTTGAGCCACGACTTTATATCCTCTCGATGCCTAGGACTTCGCTATTTATACAATGATTTTTCACATTTTGATAGACACTTGCATTGGATGAAAAAATTGTTGGAAATTTAAACTGTCCAATTAAGTAATACCACATGGAAAGTGTATACTAAAGTGTACTAAAAATTGTTTGAAATTTAAACTGTCCAATTAAGTAATACCACATGGCAAGTGTATACTAAAGTGTACATATAGCAAGGTTCTAATGCCTATTTACATACAAAAATATCATAAAAAGGGGATTATATCTATATAAATACACTCAAACATAAAGTTGTCCGTAATATTATTTGTAAACTAAGAACTTTTTAGGATTTCTTTGTGCATCAAATAAATATAGAAATTAAGTTGTTTTGATGCCTATAAGTCATTTACAAGGACAAAGAAACCTTTCACTAGAATTAGATTATTTTCGATTCAACAAAAAATGGGCAAGTTTGAAAAACTTTCCTTGAAAAATAAAAATAAATGCAAGCACTGATTGATCAACTTTCATTTTTTAAATTTCCATTTTTTTTTTCAAATTTATATCAAATCTTGTTAGAAGACCTCAACTACTATTTTCCTAGTAGAAATAGTGCATAACACAAATTTGAAACAAATGTTATGGACACTTCAAATTAATCGAAGACGAAATTTAGTTCACAAGTCTAGTCAACATTCATTACAATCTCGAGGTAAGAAATAAAGGGACATCTATAATATTGTACAAGAATATGACATCAAATTATTCATAAAGCGAATGAAATATTCCATATATTAAAATAAGCATATGGACACTAAATGCAAAGCATATTGTAAAGACACCAATCTCAATCATAGCCATAAAAGTAAGTAAATTTTAGTTTGCTCCAAGTTAGAGTTGTAAGAAAATATGAGAAAACAAGAACATTTATACATTACATAAATGATGTCGAGAAGAAAAAAGAGATGGAGCTTGGAGTAAACTACTTGTAGTTAGCACAAAGATTTTGTCTCTACTTTCGAATGGTGGATCTTCAAGCTACTCATATATCACATATAGAATGTAGGTACGGGGCATGAAACCTTAATCCAAGTTCAACTTTTCAATTACAAATAATCAGACTTGTGTTTAAGAACTTATTGACAATTTCAAGTGTTACCACAAAGTTAAAACCAGAATAAAGAATCAACAGTCTATTACTACAAAGATTGGAGCTCCCGGAGATTTATTCTTACACATCTACAAAATAGGAACCTAGAATCCATCAACTAATGACATGGAAAAATAATAAAGAAAAGAAGAATATAAAGATCTCCAAAAAGAAGGTTAAAACTTGTTGGCTTCAACTCTTTCATGCTAGTATATCAAGCTATGGCTAAGGTTTCAGAGATCGAACAATCACATTGTAGGACAAGAGTACGACTCTGCCCAGAAAATAACGAACAAAAAGTTGTTGGTACATCATATTTTTCCCCTCATCCATAATTTCACCATAATGCAAGCACCCACTCTCCCTGGATGGGCACCATAAGAATATCTTGATATGAAATGCTAAAAGTTCGGGAAACTAAAACCAAAACCTCAATGACAGAGAGTTTCTCCGTAATTCACCCAACGCACAAAACTATCTGAAAATTCCTCAAGGACTTCATAGTTATGGCCTTCAACATACGACAGATCAGTACAAGTCGGCTGCCTTCCCTACAAGTACTAGGACCATGGTAGCATCAATATGATTAATCAAAAATATTGTTGAAAGAGAAAAATAGTACACTTTTAATTTCTACATTAACAGGCACTTTGTTAGTTATTAGTGCAAGATATGTTGTGTGACTGTATCACAAGCTACAAATGCATTTATATTGTTGGTAAGGTTATAAAGAAGTAAGAAAATGGCAGCATTGTCTATCATTGAAGAAAATAGATATGCAATGAAAAATGTTGCACAAATCTGCTTTTGTATTCATACTCTCTCATACTATGCAGTATGCAGTTCTAGGTTATTCAGAATTTCATAATGTGGAATCCTTGTGTAAAAATTGTGAATGAATAGGACATCGCTTGAAAAGGTGGAATGGGTAGACTTATATCATGTTTAGTAAGTGTTTATAAACAGTTTTGTTTATAAATTAAATCAGAATGTTTGATAGAAAATATTTTTTATAGAGGATTCAAAGGGAATTTCTTTGAGCAGGATTAGGAGAGGAGAGGGAACTTCACTTGGTTAAATGGGAAGTTGTCTGCTCCCCTATTCCCCCATGAGGATGGGAGGTCTCGGATTGAGGAG
>CAIGRP010086113.1:0-19379 GCA_903798385.1 Fraxinus cuspidata | reverse complement strand
CTTATAAATGTGTACAACCTTAGGCGTCAAAACTTTTGCTATCATAACCAAAAGTATCTCCGAACAATCTCGTCCATTGATTATATCAATATAGGATTAAAGCCGTTTTCGTTACAAATATCATAACTAAACCATCGATAATCACGTATATCAACACAATCAAATGACATAGATCAAGTGTGGATATGTAGTATGGAAATTACATGTAATGTGATCTAAACATGCCTATTTCCAACTGGTTTTATCTTATTCTTTAATGAGATATACCATAAACTTTAATCAGAGTGGAACTGAATTGAATACTTTATTTCTGAAATAAACCAAATATCCATGGATAAAAATATTTGTCTAAAACAGACAATATTTGAATACAAACTCCCACTAAATTGATATATTATCAAAAGATACAACACTCATGTGAGTATTATGTTCATGAAAGACCTTGAGTTGTAGTCATTTAGTAAATGGATCCATGATTATGGAGTGTTTCCTAATATGCTTTATAGAAATCTAACCACTCTGAATTTTTTCATTGACAACGAGGAACTTAATGACTATAAACTTTGACATCAATATTTAGTAAATGGATCCATGATTATGGAGTTTGTCATAATATGCATTATAGAAACCTAATCACTCTAAATTCTTTTCTTGACAACTAGAAATTTAATGTCTATAAACTATGACATTACTAGGCTACTGTTGGAATACAAGACTGCTATTACCACTGAATAATTAAAGTGACATTTCAAATATGTTATGTTAATTATGTTTAAAATATTTGATACTAATTGTTGGGAATTCAAGGATCACATATCGCCCGATACCACTAGATATGAAACCCACTACCAGATTGAGATATTGAAGTTATATGGCACAATATAAAATATTTGATCACAAGCAAAAAAATAAAAGAAGACAAGAAAATATGGCAGAGAAATTAGGAGATTTTATTGCACCAGTAATAATGAAGAAATATACAATTGATCATAGAGTTATAGTAATCTCTTTTCTCACATTATGAAATTGTCTAAAATATCCTAATATTTATAGGGAACATGTAGGGGACGTCCAAATCCTCATAGTAGATTTATTGATGAAGTATGATGCTAAAAAATCGAGTCCAAAATGAAAAATGAGAGAGAAATGCGAAAAACCAGAACATGTCCGGGCGCCCGACGCCGAGCGTTCTGCCCAAAAAAAATTCAATTTTTTTCTCCATCATGAACTCTTCTTCGAGTCCAATACCAATTTTCAACTCTCAATGGGCTTCCAAAATAGAACTCTAACTTTATTTAAGATTCCAATAGCATTCCAAATTGAATTCTTCTTGACGTACACTTCAATTAGAATTCTTCAATTACTTCAACAAAAAATTCGGGTCACATTCTAACAATCTCCACCTTGCCATGAATTCCACTACAACAAACAAAGCTCCAAAATATTCTCCATTTGGAGATGAAAATCCGTCTGCAAGGAATGAATTGACTATTCAACAATAACCAAAACTGATTTCTCCAACCAAACAACAAATACTCCACATTTTCCAATGAATCCAAACACTACTCTACAGAATTACCTTAGATTCCAAAAAAAAAATAATAATAATAATAATGATTTTGAAATTCACAAAACTGGGCTTTAACACACCTCAAAGAAGATTCAAACCCAAATGCTTTTAAAGAAGGCCCTTGCTAGATTGTACAATTTCTACTACGATGAAAGTATGCTCAACAAAATCAGCATCCACATACTTTTTACCACTGGGTCCGTCCCTAACAATTGAATACAATGACGCCATAGGTGATGGTGGCAAAGGAGCACTATCCATATCTCCTTAATTCCACTTAGCAGTATTCTTCAAATCCGACCCTTTTACGAGCTTCTAAAGGTATTGTACCAAACTGAATGTCCACCACGGTACTGAACCTATGCTGATTGACTCTTCTAAATTCTGCAAGACCTTGCAAGATGTATAATCGAGGACATTTTATGTCCCTCCATACAACTTGGGCAACCTTACAAATCATCAAAGCTCCACCTCCATCAAAGAATTCATAACCCTTTGAATTAAGGATAGACAACGAGATGAGATTCTTCTTCAAATTCGGAACATATCGAACCTGGCCAAGTGTTCTAATTGTCTCATTCAATAGTTTCAATCTGACCGTACCAATTTCAGCAACCTGAAGGTGTGTTTTCTCCCATAACCTATAAAACATATGAAACACACACGCTGAATCCAGAATCCAATCTTCATCAGGTTTAGACTCGATGTCAGAAATAGTCAAGAGATCTCCCTCACTTATAATGTTCTCTGCGATGTCTAATTCACTCGAAGTCTCTGATTGCTTCCTATATCAACTTGTAGCTAACCTTTCTTTATTCAGCAATTTGTAGAAATCCTTTTTCAAGTGCCCCTTCTTCTTGCAGAAGAACGACCATAAGTAAAAAGGTATTCTCCATCACTAACCTCTGCAACCAAATGCTTCATCTTCTCTTTTGAAAACAAAGCATCATACACATCCTCTATGGTGAGAGTATCACGACTATACAAGATCGTGTCTCTAAATGAAGATAATGAAGAGGCCAACAAACACAATATGATCAAGTCCAAATCTTTTTCATCATACTTTACTTCCAAGTTTTCAAATGAGCGACGATATCTTTAAATACAGTGAGGTGATCTTCCAATGATCCTCTTTCTGTCATTCGATGAGAGTATAAATGCAGCTTGAGATGCAACTTATTTGTAAGACTTTTAGTCATACACAATTGCTCTAATTTCAACCACAAATCAGCTGTTGAACCCTTCTTCAAAACATCCTAAAGAATGGTATTCGATAGATAAAGATGAATGTGAGAAACTATCTTCTTATCCTTTCGTAATTTATCCTCCGCGATCAAAGTTACAGGCATCTTGTCAATTCCCAACAACGCATCATCTAAATCCTTCTGTACGAGTACTACACGCATCTTAACCTGCTATAATGAAAATCTAGTGCTCCGATCCAAAAGCTGAATTTTATATTTCATGGAAGCCATCACGAACAAATCAAACCATGTGCTCTTGTGAAACTGCTGAACTAGCACTCTAATACCACTTGTTATGTTAATTATGCACATACTATCTGATATCAATTATTGGGAATTCAAGGATCACATATCACTCGATACCACTTGATTGCGATATTGAAGTTATATGGCACAATAATGAAGTATTTGATCACAAGCAAAATAATAAAAGAAGACAAGAAAATATGTAGGAGGAATTAGGAGATTTTATTGTACCAATAATAATGGAGAAATATACAATTGATCTTAAAGTTCTAGTAATCTCTTTTCTCATATTATGAAATTGTATAGAAGAGTCTAATATTAATATGGAACATGTAGGGGACGTCCAAACTCTCCTAATAGGGTTACTTTTTTTTTTTCAAGTTATTTCTCCATTCCGAACTCTTTTTCAAGTCCAATACCAATTTTCAACTCCCAATGGGCTTCCAAAATAGAATTTCAACTTAACATAGAACTCCAATAGTATTCCAAATTTCAATTAGAATTCTTCAATTATTTCAACGAGGAATTTGAGCTACACCCAAATTCTAAATAAATCTATCCAAAATATACAGCCTAGTGACAATAGTTTGCGGCCATATTCCATGATCAGAATCAGAATATCCAATGATCTTCAATTGGTCTGATTTTTCTGAATGTGATCATGTAATAATTAGTTCTCTATAGATACTGCTTTCCAAATTTCCATTCCAAAGTTACTTAAATATCCGCCCAAAATTCCAACAATGAATGTTATATCTGGATGTGTGCAAACCTAAATATATATTAAATTCCTAACTACTGAAACACAGAGAATTTTCTGTATTTTTCTTTATTTAAGTTTATCCTTATGTCATAATTGAGACTAAACTTGTCTCGCTTAGCAATAGAGGTATTACCTGGTTTACATACCTACATTTTAAATCTCTTAAAAACCTTATCGATACAGCTCTTTTGTAATAATTCAAAAATATACTGAGAACGATTCTTGTGTATCTATATCTTTAATACAAAAGAGGCATCACTAAGATTTTTCATTTCAAAATTTCATGACAGAAATCTCTTGATTTTTTACAATAAATTTTTATCATTGCAGGTAAGCAGTATGTCATCGACATACAATACCAAAAAAATATGCTTACTTCCTCTGAACTTGTTAAATACACAATCATCAATTGAATTCATCTCAAAATCAAATGAAATAATTATTTGATGAAATTTGTGATGCCATTACAGGAAACTAGCTTAAGCCCATAGATAAATTTCTTTAATTTGTAAATCATCTGACGTATCAAAATGTGTCTCAAATGTCATAATAGTCCTAAAAGAGTCTCTCATAGAAATCGAAAATCCTTTTTGTTGGCACCCGATCCCCGAGGTCCATAAATACAGTTTGGTACATGTGGTAAGTTTGTACTTATGCGAGTTCGGCATATAAGGTCAATTTGGATTATTTAGTTTTTCGAAGTCGAAGGAAACAAAATTATTATAGTTTGCTTACACATTGTACTGATGGTTAATCAGCAAGTGACATGTAGAATGTCTTACATCAACGCCTACTATTTACACCAATGAAATGCTTTAGCTTCCTCTCCTAAGTAAATCATTAACTGTTGGGGACCACATATGTGTTTAATTCATAATGACTTGACAGGCCGAGCTCTTCAACCAATCAAAACTCGACAAATAGTGTACTCTTTGAACTCGGTACTGTAGGTGACAAGATGCCTTGAATTTTGTTTATATAAATTTTAACGTCAACACTTTTAATGCTAAAGTCTTCCTTATGAGTAGAGCCATTTGTAATAAAACGAGCCTCATATCTCTCCACATCATCCTTCGAATCTATCTTAATTTTAAATATTCAGTTACAATCAATGTGTTTCGCACCTTCAGACAATGGGATGAGTTCCCAAACATCATTCTTACTTATGAACTTTATCTCTTTATGGATGACATCAATCCACTTTTGAGAATTATTCATTTGCATGGCTTGGTGAAAGTTGATTGATCAGATCTTCTTCCATCAATCCATGCCATTCTTATTTTCTTTGAGAAAGGCTATAAAGTCATCCATAATTGTCTTTCTCATTTTTATAGTGGATTTCCTTAGTGGCATTTGTTCTTGAAGTTGTTAGGTTTTTTCTGTAACAATTTTTTGATTGTGTATAGGGAATTTTGAAATGTTGTCTTGATCCAAAATTGTTTCTTGAACAAGATCTAGAGTAAGAATTTATCCATTGTCCTGACCATTGTCAGTTGCAACAGAAGAAATATTTACATATTCTTCTTCCAATATAAAATCATTAACCTTATAACCTTATCTCGCCCCGTAAACTCTACATCCTCAAGGAATCAGACATGCACCGTTTCGAAAATTGACCTAATAGAGAGATCTTTAAAAATTTGTAATCCATTAATAGTTGCTTTACTTGGAACTTTGGAACTTTATTGAGAATTTAAGCTAGCCTTTAATGCTTCTTCCTAGAGAGATTCTGGAAATGTGAAATTACTAATTATACTTCTTATCATGTCCTTAATTGTTTTGTTTAGTCTTTCAATAACAATATTAATGCCAGAGGCCCTGACATGGTGTACTCTAGGACGACTTCACATTTTTCTAGGAATTTTAGCAGAAGGCCCTGAACATTATTCTCTTGATCTGTCATATCTACTATCCACTGCGACCAGATCTGACATGTTTTATTTTTTTGTTGAGTTGATTTTCAACCTCAGCCTTTTATGCCTTGAACTTGTCCACTGTTTGTGATTTCTTATAGATGGGATATAGGTAGCCATAGTGAAAAAAATTCATCTATGAACATACTAAATTACTGTTGACCATTCCATAAAACTGAATTGAATGGCCAACAAATATTCGTATGAATTAGTTTTAAGACGTCTGAAGTCCCATTGGCACCTAATCTCCTTATATTTGTTTATTTTCTCTTAATATAATTAACATAAACACTTAAGTCTGAAAAATTAAGGAAATAAAAAATTTCCTCTGAAACAAGATTTTTCATTCTCTTTTGAGAGATATTACCTAATTGCTTGTACAATAACGAAGACAAATTCTCATTAGTTAATACCATGTGAATTCACATGCAATTTTTCTTTATAAGAGACAACCTTATTAAGCAGATATATGTCATCGTAATCGGATAAGGAACTGGTACCCACAATATTTGAATTAAGAAAAAGTTCAAACTGACTATTTTCAATTGAACAAGAGTAACCGAATTTGTCCAATGTAAAAATAGAAACCAAATTTAGTGTAAACTAAGATACCACAAATGTCCATTTTAAATTCAAATAATAATAACCGGATTTTAATGATAACTTAAGGACTCTATAGCCTCAACTTTGACTGATTTGCCATCGCTCTACATAGATGAATTCTTTAGCATCAATTGGCTTTTGGTTGTTCACAATGCCACATAGAAACACTTATGTGAGTAGTGGTATAGAATTTTATCCACCAAGTGTGTCTAGGTATTGACACTAAATTAACCTTAAAATAAACCAAAAGTAAGAAGTGTATTTTTCTTTACATGTCAAATGTGATATTTAGTACAGTCTCTCGTTATGTATCCCAAATTTTCACAAAATTAAGAGCCAGATTTATCCTTTTCAGGCTATCGCTGTTTATATTGAACCAAATCGGATGCAGTTTTCTTATTTTTTATAACTTGTCCTTAAAGGTACGTGTCAAATGAGTAATATCAGTTTTATCTTGATTTAGACTATCTTTATGTACACAATATAGAATGAGCTCATTAAGAGTCTACTTTCCCTATTGGCAGTTGTAACTGATCTTAAATTAGTCGAATTGTGCAAGAATAGAAATTAAAATTAAATGCACGAGCAAGTCATCAAACAACTCAAGCTTTAATGCTTTTAGCTTTGAAACAAGACGAGACATCTGCATGATGTACTCCCTTATGTTTTCTTTATCCTTATATTTTAGTGAAACTAAGTTCGCCAAAAGACATACCAATTTCGGCCTTATTGCCTTTTGCAAAGTGTTTTTCCATTTCATCAAGAAACTCATTGGCAGTGGTTACCTTAGCGCCCCCAAATGTTATTGGAATATAATTGATTAATAGACAGATATTATAGAAGTAGATGGATTAACCGAATATAGAACTTAAAATAAATAACATGCTCACGTAGGAATCTGTATTGGACAATCAATAATTTCAAATAATGGTGAACTCCATCACAAGAGACCGAGCACAAACATTTGTATTTAGTCTTTGGATAGAAATATCAACTTATAAGTGGCACTCCGGTGTAGTAATCAAATATTGACAATAAATCTGATCAAATTTCAAGTCTATCGTTGAACTGACTTAATATTCATATAATGAAAAATTTTACAATTGTCACATATTTATTATCACATGTGTGTAAATAATTCGGCCAAATATTAACATTCCTTTGAGCCAGTCAATATTCGCATGAATTATATAGACACAACCTTCCTAATATTCGAAATAAATTAATTTAGGCAAGAGATGTTACTTTGTTAACTTGTTATTTCAACTAATCTATTTTAGTAAATTAATAATCCAAATAAAAATATTAAGTACTAAGATATGAAATTGATCGTTCCTTCATACATTATTTTTTTAACAAAAAAATAAATTTAAATTCAATAACCTAATGCTACATCATCCAAAATCGAGTGCTGCAGCGCTGAAACACTGTACAGGCAGACATTCAACCCACACGCAGCTGATTAAATGATGGTATCCCATTCTAAGAAAACTATTTTTCGATGAAAAAACTTGTCCTCTTAAGCATTTTGGCAAGCTTTCTTGGCACCATAGGTGGAGGTATAGTTTGGATTGGAGATGATAATAGATTACGCTGAAGTTGTTGTTGTTGTTGTTGTTGTAATGGCCCATAACTTCTCGAAGATCGAATACCTAATGACCCTAAAGTCATTGTTGTGCCCTCAAGTCCGGATTATCACCTCTTATCTCCCCCTTCCTCTCATCCGCACAAAATCAACTATTGAAGCTACCCTTAATTTAAGAAATTTGTAATCTAAATCTTGATTTATAAAATCCAATCACTCTCACTTTATCCATAATTATATGTAGGTAATATCAATTCCCAATATAGTATAACGTGATTTTGGCCCTTAATTCAGTCATTACACATTTATATGAGATTCAATTAATTCACAAAATGCCAAAAAAGTAGGTTGTATAATTGATTCTCTAGGTTGTCTAACTGATTCTCATATAAAACCGAGTAAAAGTCAAACTTTTGCAGTTTGTATCCTTTAATCAAACAAACTTTGTTTCTTGATCCGGGGAAAAACCCATTTTTCCAATAAAAATTCCAAAAATTCTTATTTTGAATTTTATGGCTAAACATATCCTTAAATTGTAAAACATGATATATGAATTTCAACCTTAATTTTTTTATTGTCAATGGTCTAACAAGGAGTCAGCTCTGATACCACTTGTTAAACTTTATGAAACTTTAAAACTTGAAAACCTAATTATTTTATTGTCAAGATCCTACATGTCAAATAAAAAAATAATAATAATGCGGAACATACCTTAAACGTTTGGGAATAATTATTTAATACTGGATCTTGAATCTAAATTATTGATTCTTTTGGTTCTTGATCTTGATTTTTCTTCTTGTTCTATAATTTTAATTGGCTTGTTCTTTCATTTAATTGCTCTAGTTCTTCTTCTTAATTCTTGATTGTTTCAATTCTTGTTTCTTAATGTGGATTTTGGATCTTTCTCTTCAATAAGCTCTCTCTTGTACTATTGTGTTGATGAGATGATACAAAGAATGAGAAGTTGCATATGAACTGGGGGACTATAAGCCTATTTATAGTGTCCATATGTATTTGGCGCATCGTCAATATAATCCTAATGGATCCGATCTCTACACATATAATCCGACCCACACTTTATTTAGATCTCCAAAATCCAACAATTTAATTTTTTATTTGATCACTTTAATTGGGCCCAACTTTAAAATAACTTTGTACACAATTAATTACATATATAGACATACGTGACAAATTAATAAACCCAACGTTATTTGCCCCCATATTCTCAAATAAGCAGGATAAATAATAAATAAAAAAGTCTGAAAAAATATTTTTCCAATATTAAGAAAAAATATGCTAATTAATTAGATGTTAAAATAAAAAAGTAATTAAAAAGCTTGATAAAATAAGAGCAAAAGTTGAGAAATTTAATTGTAATTACAATGTGCTGCAGTTAATGAAAGCTGTATGTGAATATAATTAGAAATTACCCAAACTTTTATAACAATATGTACTTGGTCATTTACCTGATTTAAGCCACGTGCTTTATCACAATTACATTTGTATTTCTGAATCAATTAGTATATTCTTTTTAAAATCCATAGGCTTAGTAGCCAAATCTTTTAATATTTTAAAATCTACTGAATATTTAATTTTTAATTGAATCAAACCGTGATATAATAAGTTACATGCTAAAGTTTGCATGTCTTTACTTTCTTTCAGAAAACTCTATTTTAATACAATAAATTGCATTGAAAATTTTAAATAATAGGATAGTTAATTGATCTACGCGTAGTAGTTGAACAATAAGATTGTTAAACTCATTGTTGTGATACGATCATAAAGAATTGTATAAGTGAAAATGGAACTTAGAATATTATATGAATAATTACAAGCGATTATTTTGAACAATGAGTCACTTATAATTATTTTAATGATAGACAGGGAAATTATTAGCAACGTGTCAAGAAGAATTAATTATTAAAAAGTTTCGATAGTTTCAAATAATTTAAGAGTGCGGTCTCGATCGTTAGTGAATAAAGTCTTCGAAACTAATTAACTAATCTTGAACGATCATGAGTTGATCGGTACAAGTATTAATTAATTAATTGGAGCTTAAATCTATAGTGTCCACTCAGGTCAATTTAGTGGCTTCAAAATAAGAAATGGAGTTGAATTATAAGATTAAATTATAGAATTAATATCTAAAATTAATATGGACATATTACGTGATATTGCAAGTACCAAAGTTGTTGAAATGAATATGGGCATCCTAATTCTCTATATACATTCTATATCTTTTAAACAATGAAAATAACGTAATAAAATAAAAATTATGGAAAATAAAAATGAACATTTCCTTTCTATTTTAATTTTCTTTTATTATATATTATTTGTTTATAAAAATGTGGTTCTTATGAACAATTGAATTTTGTTCAATTATTAGTGTCCATATACTAAGAAATTATAGAGAAAAAGTATAGTATTCTTGGAGTTCAGAAAAATATCGAAAAAGGCTTGGAAGTATGATGTTGCATTGATTGTAAGATGTTTAAAGCACACATGAAGGTAATGTACCAAAAACCTAATTGTTTAATTAGGATTAAATACATTCTGAAGAATTCTAGTTGATACCCATGGACAATCGACCCACTTTTGGTTCTTTAGTATCCTATGTTAATATTTGGTGGTACTTTTGAATCAAAATCCAAACAATCTTTTACGATGACACCATGTCAGTAGACTACCAAAAACAGAATCTTGACTCTCTGAAATTACAGCTTCAATATACACTTTGAGGCATTCATTCGTTCACTCCTTGAATCTATGTGGAGAAACATGAACTCATGTGACTTGCCATGACCCAAAATATCTCAAGAGATGTGTACTCTTTGAACACCAAGGACATTTTAGATGAATATCAATTGATACACCCCAAATGGAGATATTGAAACATCACAATACATAAATTAAGATCAGTAATATGCATACAATGTCATATTTGATAAGTAAACAACAAAAAGTGATGTTTCTTTGTTGATAAACCAGGAGGAACAGGCAAAACAGTTCCATACCGTTTACCACTATGATCACATAGGATAATATCACTTGCAACTTTAACTTACAGTTTGAAGCTTCAATAATGCCTAGAGGTTGAACTTTTCATTCGAGATTTAACATTCCATTGTAAATAAACAAATCAACCATGTATATATTTTGTGACGGTCAGAATGCTATTCACTTATCAAAGAATCATATTTATTATACAAGAATAAATCATATACATGTTCGTTTTCTCTTCATCATATCGAATTTCAAGGATAGAATCTTAACACTTGAGAAGGTTCAAGGGAATCAGAATTTGACTAATATGTTGACGAAGATTGTTCCGATCGAGAAATTGTTGTGTGCAACTTTAGTTGGAATTATGTTTTAAAGATTGAGGATTTGTTGCCATTGCAGATGAGCCATTGATGGTAGATTTATTTTCAAGTGGGAGATTGCTAAGTTATTGAATTTAATTATTGTTGCTCTACAGAGTCAATATGCAGATTGACCTTCGTAGTGAGTTTGTCAATGGGGTTGGAAGGGGGGCAGAAAGTCCCCTGGGGTTTCACCCCCTAGACCAAAATTTTTTTAAGGGTGGTTCAGAAATTAGTGTCCTTGTACATTTCGTTAAAAGAATTTGATTCCTTATAAATTTCAATTTTTCCATAATTTGTCCTATAAATAAAATGCTATTAGGCCTTTGAATCACCATGAGAGAGAGAGAGAGAGAGAGAGGGGGGATAAGTGTGCAATTTTCTGTTATAGTTTTTTTCATGAAAGTGATTTACTACAGTGGAGAAAGATGATGCAATCTTAAGGTGAACCTCTATAAATTTTGTACGTCATTATTTCTTTCTACTAATTAATTTTTCTTTCTACTAATTGATTGCTCTTGATGAAATAGAATTATGATATCTAATTCTAAAAAAAGAGCTATAATTGAATCTGTTGACACAACTTTTCAAGATATTATGAATAATTCGGATCCATTATGAGAAAAGAATGGTAATTGGTTGAGATACTCAACAAGTCCATCCTGTTATTCCGCGAACAACAAGGCAATAAACAATTAATGAAAGTTTGGTAAGATTATATCTTTGGCAAAAAATGAAAAACTACAAATGACCAAGAATATGAGCCGAAATGATCATCAATTTGCAGAATACTTACTCCAAATTGGCAGTGGAATAGAAGTGACAAGAGACGATCTAATCTCACTCCCAAAAGAGATTTTAGTTTTCGTTGATAAAGACAAATTCTTTAGAACTTAGTTTAATCGACTCTATCTTTCCAGATCTAGCAAACAATGCCCAATCATCGGAATCTGTAAGGGCCATTCTTTTTAACACCAATGAATATGTTGATCAAATTAATGAGCGAAAGATTGATTTTTTCAAAGAAAAACTTCAAAGTTTATGAGCTATGATGAAGCAGTGGATGCTACGAATAATTACTATAACAGGAGTTTATCAACACGTTGTTTCCAAATGGTGTCCCTTCTCATCGATTGTTGTTGAAAAATGTTGCCCAGTAATGTTGTTGAGGAATTTAGACCTTCAAATTGTCTCGTTAATGGAAGTAGAGTGGCTTGTTGCAAATTCTAGGAACAACAATTCATGCCCAAATCATTGTTGGACAAAATGCTGGGAAACGTGTATTCCTTTTTGCATACAATTGAGCCTTACAAATGATGAAGGATACCTATTCAAATTCATACGCACACAATTTCAAGTTAATCTATACTTATAAATGACAATTAACAAAGCTTAAAGACAAAAAATACCTCATGTTAGAATATCCCTCACATGACATGTATTCTCTCGTTGATATTTACATGTTTCACTTTTAAAAGGAAATTCGATATCAACAACAAAAGTTTTATCAAATCAATATTTAAAAAAAAAAAATTATTTTTCTATCAAAATATTAATTTTTATATTACTTTCACTTGAATTATTATTATATAAAAATTTTCAAAACACAAGAACTATTTAACAAAATCATGTGCACTAAACTATATAATCCCACAAGAAAATCATCCACGTAAACTTTTGGTAAGAGAAATAATGAAACATGCAAGTCACCTATGATCACATTCTGCTTTTGTATATCGTAGTCGTTATCCTATAAAGAAATATCCCACAAGCTTATCTCCTTCATTAATTTTTTGAGTTGCCAATTGTTGTTGTCTTATTATGAAGTCACATACGAGCATTTTGTTGAAATTAATCAGTCATATGTTATCTTGCTATTTTTGGTCTTTCTATATCCTTAAAAAAAGGGGAAAAAACTAAAATGAAAAAAAAAATAAAAATACAAGAATACATGTAGAAGTTCAAATTAGTGCTAAGATAAATGAAATTAAACTCAAATACAATTCTCGGCTGCAGCACCAAAAACTTGTTCATGAAAATATCTTTCGAATTAAAATCACAACAAGTGTACGGTTCGTTAACAAGTAATAAAGTAGATTTGAGTCTAAATATCATCCCACAAAAATTGATTTAGTTCAAGTTTAATTATCTCGACCTTAACCGAAACAATAATAATGTGAGATGTTTATTTGTGCAAAATTATAACTAAAATAATCTACTTATACAATTATGAGTAAATTAACTAAACTAAATGCTAATTATGCTAAATGCAAGTTAATGTGTTTTATTGAATGATAAGCACACAAGGATCCCGATTTTCCATGTAATAATCTTTTTTTAACATTAGTTCTACACTTTGACAATATGATTTCGATTTAATTTTGAAGAATTAATGTTCCTATTTTATTCAACAATTTCTCTCGAGAAATGTTAAACCTACTTTCATTTATGACCCGACTATATTTTTATGACGAATCCGAATATACAAGAATGTATGAATTTTTATGAATATTTAAAAATTCACATAGAGTATAGAGGTATATTTCTATCCACTGTCGAACCCTATGATGATTTACACTATATCGAGCCTATTTTCTTTCTTTTGAATACATAAAATGAACTATCAAAATTCATACAATTACCATGCATAATAATTGTAGAGAAAAGATAATCATGTAAATCATTCAAAATTCAAACACGTATTTTCAATGTCAAATATGTAAAATCAAAGATTAAAAATTCATATTACAAGGTTCACCATTCTCCTAACACAAATAAATCTAGCCTAACATGTTATGAATAAGAAAACAAAAGAAGTATTGAAAAATCGATATCATCCAAATGATTCTTGAATTGAATTTTCGAGTTTTTGGATCGATCTTCATGTTTCTTGCCTCTTTCTATACTCCAAAATCTGTTAGAAGGTATTTCCCATTCATTATGGACAACCCTAAGTCTTAAAAAAACGTTCCCAACATTGTTTCCATAAGAGTTTTTTTCCTTCGAAAATGTACTATGCTATCACATAGTATAATCTCATGTTGTAGCATAGTTCAACGAATTTCAACCATGTAATTCCCTAAATCACGCCACGTGACCGCATGGAGATAATAATTATGCTATAGCATAGTTCAAGTGAAGTTTCATTCTTTTCATTTTGGTCCCCAAACTCTGTTTTCTCATCTCTTGACCTTTTTTCTCACTCCTTCTTCTTCCAATACTTCATGTTTTCATTAAATTGGTTTTCAACTCTTTCACACCTTCGTTTCTTCTTCCGGGTCATCTTTTGACTATTTGCACTCTGGTCCCTAAATTTTGATTTCTTCAATTTTAGTCATTTTTCGCTTGTTTCTCCTAAATTTCACCATGTCCATCAATGTTATTCTACAAAACATAATTTATATAGAATTAAGCTATATTGAAATATATTTGATAACAATTATCCATGTTTTGTGGCATAAATAAGTGTGTAAACGCACTTATCAGTCAGCATGCTAAATTTTCTTGTGATTGTGTACCTATTTTGTAATCTGTTTTTATAATTTATTTTTCATTTCTTATAAATCAATATTTATTTATTCAAAACATAATATCAAATAATACATTTGAACATATTTCCCAAAAAAATTCTCCCACTTTTAAAGTATACAAGACATGTTAAGAATTTTCGTTTTCTCAAAATAACTTTAAGACTCCTTGCAAGTAGGGTCTTGGTAAATGGATCCACCAGATTTTTTGTAGAGGCAATCTTGCACATGGTCATGTCTTCGTGTTGAATAATCTCTCTAAAAGGTAGTATTTCTGCTCAATGTATTTTTCACGTTGATTGCATCTAGCGGCAGACCCAGCACCCAACCAAGGGCGCGGCCGCGCGTTCTAGGCTCCTTCGGAACAATTTTGGGAAAAAGAGGGAGACCGCAAATGCGCCTAGTTTTTTGGACTTCTGCCTTTGGTTCGTCTTCTTCCTCATGCTATCCATTTTTTTTGTTTTGTTTTGAACTTGAGCCGTTGCAGCCCAGGCGCCCAGACCATCCTTTTTTTTTTTTTGTAATTAGGCCATCTGAAGATGGGCGATCCTTTTTTTATATTTTTTATTCCATTATAAAATATCACAAAATTGAGATGCCAACAACTACATTCTTAATAAATTGGACGAATCATTTTTCTTCACTACCTTACATAAAATATGGAATATGATGTAAGGCTGAATATATAATTCAATATTTTTAATTAATTCACTACTTTGAATATTTTTTGAATATTCCAAATTGAATTAGCAAAAAAACATTCATGTAGTCCTAAAATTTATTGGAAGCAAAAATGTATTCGACCCGAATTACTAATTAATCGTTTAAGTTTTTATCGACCCCATTCAGGCAACAAATGTTGTGATTTCATACACAAATAACCATCTTTTACGAAGAGTCTTAGACCATAATTTCAAGCAATTCATAAACCAACAGATAAAAAATAAATAAATTTAGATACACAAGCCAAAATAATATTATTAGCCCAATTATCTAATGAATAAATCACCATCTTCCCTACAACATATCACTTTCAAATATAAAAACTTAATTCACGTCTAAATGTGAATTAAGTTTTTATTGCTTATTATTTAGTATTTTGGGTTGTATTCATATATATATAATTTTTACATTTATTTTTGGTTATATTGAATTACGTTTTCATTTATATATTATTTTTACATTTTAGTGCGTTTACATATATATTGAATAATTTTTAATATTATTTAATTAAATATTAATAAACGACATCGTTCTTACGATCGCTGATTGTCGACGTTGACCGGTCAACGTTAGCCTGGGCTGAACTTCAATGTTAGGTCAGCCACTGATTTCATCTTGGTCCTTTAGCATTCATGATAACCCACTATGCTCCCAATATAATGTCAAAGATTGTGATGCAGAGAAACCACTTCAAGATATATAGGGAACCTTCTCATCTATATAGCTTTCTTGGCTTCTTCACAAGCTGTTGCATATTCTGCTTTCGTAATGGAATCAGGATTACAAGACTCTTTGATGCTTCTCATTGGCTTGGACAGCTCACGGTTCGGCCTAGGAAAAGTCCAAGCAGGGCCAATTGTGGCTTGAGCCAAGCCGCATTTTAGGGCATCAACTCGAACTCGAGCTAGCCTGTGTCATGGGCCATTTTTGGCTAGTGACAAACCGAGCCTTAAAGAAAAAAAAGTACCCTACAAAACTTAAAAAAGAAGTTTGAAAAAGCTAAAAAACTAAAAACTTGACAAGACAGCTACATGTGTAGCTGCCAATAGCTGCAATTTTTTTTTTAAAAAAAACCCCGTCTTCACTCGCTAAGGCTCAGGTCAATTCTAAATTTTTTGGTTGAACAAAAACTCGACTCGGCTTGGGTAAAAAAAAAAAAAAATTGAACCAATTTTACTTGAGCACGAGCTTCGAGCTTTGGCTCACGACTCGGCTCGAATCGACTCGAATCGACTTGTTGACATCCTTACCTTCCTACTGCAGATCCATAAGGAATATGTTTCATTCGCTCTACCTCATCAAGAGTTTTTCGGTGAATGCTCATTTGAGAGATGTATTTATTTCTAATAGGTAAGTACCCCGTTTTGGAATATTCATGGCAAAGGTTATTAGCCTATTCGTTCGATCTCTATTGATCTTAAAACCTAGAATATAGCTAGCCCCTCTCATGTCCATCATATCAAATTATTGAGTCAACCATTCCTTTACTGATGACGATGCCCGTACATTATCATAATGAATAGTATGTCATTAACGTAAAGTATAATAATAATTTTTTTTTTTTTTCGGCACTTAAATGCTCATCCAAATTTTGATCGGAACTATAAATTTTAATGGTTTGTCAAATCTAATTATCCAAAACCTGGAAGCTTATTTAAGTTCATATATGGACCTTTGAAAACTAAAAACTTTTCTTTCATATACTTTTGATATAAATCCATCTGGTTTTGTCATATAGATATTTTTATCAAGATGGCTATTTAGAAAAGCAGTCAAGATGGCCATTTTGTCGAAATGAAAGAATAATGTTATTTAATTTCACTTGTTCTTAGCATCAATCTATGTGATAGTAGATCATTGTTGCACCGTCCAATGCGTAAAAAATGAATTACAATTTTATTGAACAATATGACAGTAACTCCATTATCATATAAGTTGATACTAAACACTTACATGACTGGATAGCGTTACTTGAAATGAAAATGATATAAAGATGCACGAAATAGAATGGGAATGAGGGGTTGGGGTGGTAGGTGTTTTAATTTAGCCCCATATTTTGTTTATCTTAAAAAATTGATGAAAATTTAAGTCAAAATTAATAATTAATTTTAACCACATACTTTATAGAACCCGTAATTTCAAACCCACCAAATGGTTAAAGGTCGTTACGTTAGCTTTGCAAACCTCTATCCAAAATGGGGCGCCGAAGTTGAAGTCTCCCTTCAAGGCTAAGAGGTCCTTGACATCGAGAGATTCTGTAAAAAACATCTCTATGTTGAAGTAGGTGAAGTAGCTTTACCATGACACGCTCTCTTCTTAGCTCATATTGTGGAGATGCTGTGTGAAGACTGTTAGCCTTATTTATTGTTATTAACTGCTATCAATTACGTGAAGTATAGCTTGATTTATGGTTAGCTTGTATCTATAGGTTCGAAAAGATCATATCTTGTGCATGTATTCGAGCAAGCTAGATTAGGATGTGCATTGCAAATAGGCGAGTGTCTTTATACAGAGTGTAGCTTAAGGAAATGTTAGGGTGTTCACTCTAGTATGCACCATGGTCAAAATATACAATGAGTCATGTCTAGACTCGTGATGACAAAGGCCGTGGGTAATCGAAGAGAATGAGACTATTGTCACACAAACGTTAAAAATAGTTTCATTGCAAGACTTGAAAAGTTGGCCATGATACTTCAACTAGCTTATGCGTGCTCAGCGCTCTCTTTAAGAATGGCATAGGCAGCACACTTCTCTAGAGGGAGAGAAGCCCAAGTGTTAAGTTAACGCACCTTGTACTAGTACTAGCTCCTATTTGATTTCCATTATTTTCTAAAAGTAAAGTTTTGAATAGTAAATTTTTAGAGAATATATGATCATAAAAGAAGGAAATCTTTTTTCAATAATTCATGAATATACGGACTGTTTGCTCAATACCTCAATCTATTTGCCTCTTATTGGTGAAATAAAAACTTTTTTGGGCTAAAAATCTCATTGGCCAGTTTATATTTTACGTTGTACTTTGAAAAAATTTTGACTATTCATGGTACTTTCAATGAATATTATTATTATTATTATTATTATTCCATCCATCACTCATTCTCCTTTGAATTGCCTTTGAATTGAAATTAACAATTTTGATAGCACGACTTAAAGTTGTTAAGAAACGAGGCCATAGAGATTTTACACCCGGCCTCAATTACCAAGCTGTAAATAGTTCTTCCTGTCAACAGCGTGGTGGGGGCGATGGGGTGGGTTGGTTTCACTAGCCTCAATAAGTTTTGCTCATATTTAGTTTTGTTAAAAGTTAATTTTTAAGATATTTTAATAAAAATTGATAAAATATATGATTGAAAATAAATTTTAAATGGTAAATTTTGTTAAATAGACTATATTCAAATAAAGTCTACAGACATTTACTATTTGTACGACATTATCATCCTTACTCATTTAATTATTGGTTTGCAACAATCTTTTTATCATTGGCACATTTCTTTTTAGGGAGAATTACAGTCAAAGTACCAATTTTTCTATTTAATAATAGCATATTTAATTCAAACTTTTCTTTTGTGCCACCATAGATACCAAACCTTTAAAAAATTCGGAGATCAGGTCCAAATTGACAAAACTCATTAGGAAGACTGTCAGTTGACCCAAAAATGAAATTTTTTATAATTTTAACATAATGTGATAAGGACATTTTATTCAAATTACATTTCCTTTCTAGAAAACTATTCTTCTCTAGGGGTGGCAATGGGCTGAGTCGAGCCGAGCTCGTGGCTTGTCCCCCAGAGCTCGCCGCTCCTGGGCACTCGCGAGCCGAGCCGCTCGGCTAAAAAAAAAAAA
>CAIGRP010086110.1:0-14040 GCA_903798385.1 Fraxinus cuspidata | reverse complement strand
ACTTGTTTGTTATAATAAAAAAAATACGATTTGACTATAGGTCAACAATACTCTCACCATAGAGGAGGTATATGATGCTTTATTTTCAAAAGAGAAGATGAAGTATCTGGATTCAGAGGTCAAAGATGGAGAAGACCTTGTTGTTCATGGTGGTTTTGGAAGGGGCACATCGAAGTCTAAGTTCAGTAATCAGGTTTGTAACTTCTGTAAGAAGAAGGGGCACCTGAAGAAGGATTGCTACAAATTGCAGAATAAAGAAAGATTGGTTGCAAGTCGATANTATCTGGATTCAGAGGTCAAAGATGGAGAAGACCTTGTTGTTCATGGTGGTTTTGGAAGGGGCACATCGAAGTCTAAGTTCAGTAATCAGGTTTGTAACTTCTGTAAGAAGAAGGGGCACCTGAAGAAGGATTGCTACAAATTGCAGAATAAAGAAAGATTGGTTGCAAGTCGATACGTGAAGCAATCAGAAACTTCAGGTGAAACTGACCTCCCAGATAACATTGTAGGTGATGGAGATCTCTTGGCTATTTCTGACATTGAGTTTAAACCAGAGGATGATTGGATTCTTGATTCAGCGTGTGTGTTTCATACGTGTCCAAATAAAGACTTGTTTACTACATATGAAATCGTTTCCAAATGTGTGGTGGTTATGGGAGAAAACACACTTGTCGGATTGCTGAAATTGGTACGGTCAGATTGAAGCTATTGGATGGGACAATTAGAACACTTGGCCAGGTTCAACATGTTTCAGATTTGAAGAAAAATCTCATCTTGTTGTCTATCCTTGATTCAAAGGGTTATGAATTCTTTGGTGGAGGTGGAGTTTTAAAGGTTTGTAAGGGCGCCTAGGTTGTATTGGAGGGACAGAAAATGTCTCAATTATACATCTTGCAGGGTCGGGCAATCAGCACAAGTTCAGTAATGTGGTGGACATTCAGTTTGGTACAATACCTTTAGGAGCTCGTAAATGGTCGCATTTGAAGAATACTACTCAGTTATGGATAATATCGCTTTGCCACCATCACCTACGGTGCCATTGGATTCAATTGCTAGGGACGGACCCATAAGAAAGATTGGTTGCAAGTCGATAATTGAAGCAATCAGAAACTTCAGGTGAAACTGACCTCCCAGATAACATTGTAGGTGATGGATATCTCTTGGCTATTTCTGACACTGAGTTTAAACCAGAGGATAATTGGATTCTTGATTCAGCGTGTGTGTTTCATACGTGTCCAAATAAAGACTTGTTTACTACATATGAAATCGTTTCCAAATGTGTCGTGGTTATGGGAGAAAACACACCTGTAGGATTGCTGAAGTTGGTACGGTCAGATTGAAGCTATTGGATGGGACAATTAGAACACTTGGCCAGGTTCGACATGTTTCAGATTTGAAGAAAAATCTCATCTTATTGTCTATCCTTGATTCAAAGGGTTATGAATTCTTTGGTGGAAGTGGAGTTTTAAAGGTTTGTAAGGGCACTCAGGTTGTATTGGAGGGACATAAAATGTCTCAATTATACATCTTGCAGGGTCGGGCAATCAGCACAAGTTCAGTAATGTGGTGGACATTCAGTTTGGTACAATACCTTTAGGAGCTCGTAAATGGTCGCATTTGAAGAATACTACTCAGTTATGGATAATATCGCTTTGCCACCATCACCTACGGTGCCATTGGATTCAATTGCTAGGGACGGACCCAGTGGTAAAAAGTATGTGAATGCTAATTTTGTTGAGCATGCTTTAAGTGGAATAGAAGGTGTTCAATCTAGCAAGGGGCCTTCAGTAAAAGCATTTGGTATTGATTCTTCCTTAGGGTGTGTTGCAACTTATTTTAGTAAATTATAAAATCATTATGATTTTTCGAAATTTGAGATAATTCTATAAGAGTAGTAATTAGATTCATTGGAAGATGTAGAGTATTATGTTTTGATGGAGAAATTAATTTTTTGGTATTATTGAAGAAGCCAGTTCATTCCTTGATAAAATTCGTGTCAATGTGGAGATTATTAGAATTTGGATGTGACCCGAATTCTATGTTAAAGTAATTGAAGAATTCTAATAGAAGTGAACGTCAAGATCTTAAAGTTAAACCTTACGATAATGAGTCCTATGTCAAGTTGAAGTCCTATTTTGTAAGCCCATTGGAAATTGTTTTAGACTCGATTTTTTAGTATTACTTTATCAACAACTCTACTAGGACGGTTTGGACATCCCCTACATGTTTCCTATATATATTAGGCTCTTATATACAATTTTATAGTGTGTAAAAATAGATTACTAGAATTATAAGATCCATTATAATTTTCTCTCTTTTCCATTATTCTTGAGTCAATAAAATCTTTTAATTCCTCTACTATATTTCTTGTCTTTATTATTATTTTACTTGATCTAATACTTCATTATTTGTCATATAACTTCAGTAATTCATTCCAGTGGTTGATTTCATCAAGTGGTATTCATAGAATTTCAATTTGGAATGCTATTAAAGTCCTATGTCAAGTTGAAGTCCTATTTTGTAAGCCCATTGGAAATTGTTTTAGACTCGATTTTTTAGTATTACTTCATCAACAACTCTATTAGGACGGTTTGGACATCCCCTACATGTTTCCTATATATATTAGGCTCTTATATACAATTTTATAGTGTGTAAAAATAGATTACTAGAATTATAAGATCCATTATAATTTTCTCTATTTTCCATTATTCTTGAGTCAATAAAATCTTTTAATTCCTCTACTATATTTCTTGTCTTTATTATTATTTTACTTGATCTAATACTTCAT
Source organism: Fraxinus cuspidata (assembly GCA_903798385.1). Taxonomy (NCBI): domain Eukaryota; kingdom Viridiplantae; phylum Streptophyta; class Magnoliopsida; order Lamiales; family Oleaceae; genus Fraxinus; species Fraxinus cuspidata. Next base: position 11,252 of record CAIGRP010086110.1, on the reverse strand, counting down.
TATTTGTCATATAACTTCAGTAATTCATTCCAGTGGTTGATTTCATCAAGTGGTATTCATAACAATTCATTCTGGTAGTTGGTTTTATCAAGTGGTATTCAAATGATACATAATTTTTGTATTTCCAACATTGCTAACAGTGATCCGAACATATTAATATTTCTTTTAACAAGAGATATTTTGGTTGTTTCATAATAAGTTGTATCAAAGCAATTTTGGTATCTTGTTTGTTTCACAACAAGTGGTATTAGAGAGATTATGGTATCTTATTTGTTTTACAACAATAACCAACCAGTTGAGTTTCCATATGTGATACATCGAGTAACTTGCCATACATACCTGCACCAATAAATCATCTTAGCTAACACGTTGACATTTTACTTGAGCATGAATATGTTAAACTAAAAATCGATCCAAAACCATTATACAGCACAAATTGGATCGAGTTCATACATCAGGCCATTGATGTTGTTCCAGAAGCTTTCATTTTGTTCAGATAATGACACTTCTAAGTAGGAACGTACCTGTGTTTCGCGGGACTTGAGGTGAACATCAAAATTTCGTCTCCTAAATCGTAGCAAGTAATCAATTTTTTCATTTATAAAAATTTTACGGAACTGAATTTGTTAACTTAAAATCTACAATAAAACAACAAATAAACTTAAATATTCAAACTATTTATGTTACAACCAAATAATAATGTGAACTATTCCAAACGATCACTTAAATATTGTGATGATTCAAAACGTTTACCTTGACTATCTTTAGATGTCATTAGCTCTTTATAGACCCATTTGAACTAAAAAATCCCCCATAGTTTGATCAATGTAAACGTCCTTCCAATTTTCAAGATAATCAAAATTCAAAGAAAACCAATTCTCTTGATTTAAATCTTCGTGTTGAATATTATCTTCATCATTCTACTTTGAATCATTCACATTGGCAGGTTCAACCATTTCGGTGTTTTCTTTCGGCTCATCCACATTATCATTATCATTGTCATTCTAATTTTGTTGTTTCTCATTCATCGAATTTTCAGGTGTTCCTTCATTTTCTTTTTTTTTTCTTGCCATTAAAATACATATCCGTATCTTTGGATTGGCTTTGAATTATTGTTTCTACTCTTTCTATCTTCTTTTTTGACGCACATTTAGGAGTCATGGTATATTGGTATTTGACTCAACGGCAAACACTAAATGAGATTTAAGTGTAAAATGCTGCTAAAATTAATTTAATTTAAGAAAGATTAAACTAATTTTTTTGTCAAAGCATTGTACACAAATATATGAAAATGTTTGCCTTCACATTCTTGTATATTTAAAGCATAGAACATTTATTCACATTCACTAAAAGATTTCCCAGAAAAAATCCTTAAATAATAGATTGTTGAATATCTTCCCAATCCCATATTTCAAATATCGCTATCAGCTCTAGAAATCATTTTACATAGCATTTTCTTCGCGTTCCAGTCTAAATATTCATGGAAAGTTCCTAAAATCTCTAAAATTTATAGAAATTCACTTCTATAGTTATATCTTCACTTTTTTCTCCAAAATCCATGTCTCAATTATCACTCTAAACCTAAAAACCCCATTCTTTATCAAAGGTAATTGTTTTTTACACTGTCATAGCTCTTTAGAACCCTTCACAGCAGTTCAAAAATTGCCAAACAAAGTAAAACCAGCAATATTTTAGAGCTAACCTAAATTTAATTTACTTGATTAATGATTTAATCACAAATTCAAAATGAATGTAAATAATTCAATCAATTCATTACTATTTATGTCATTTTTGTATACCAATTATTGAGGCCCAAGCTCAGTTAATTTTTAAATCTAAACATATGCAGTATGCCCAATGAAAAGTGAAATAACGAAGTTCGACCCAACTAACACCTAGAGGGGGTGAATAGGTGTTTGTGCGGAATTTAAATTTACCAATTAATAAATGCAACAAGTCACATTTATTAATTAATCCAGATGAATTCACATGCACAACTAGCCTGTGTTGAGTTACCGTAGTTAATAAATTATTGAAAAATAAATAACACTTGAAAATTGATGATAGAGAAAACTTCTAACTAGGCAAAAACTCCAGGCTCAAGCCAGTAACAATCCATTATAAACGAATCAACTTACAGTATTGTAAGATTTGACTAACTCTTGTACTTTCTAACCTCCTGAATGTAATTACTAAAGCCATTCTGGATTACGTGCTCCTGCACCAACTCCCCACCTTCTGAATTTGTGTATCTCTTGTGGACCAATGAAAACTCCTCATTCTCCAACAACCGAAACTTCGGTCACCTTTCTTGATCTTCAGAACTCTGACGATATTATGGAAGTAAGTGGATTGCTGTTTGGTTAATGTGATGTTGATGGTTTTCAATGCAATGATGAACTCAATATGAGGGCTGAACTCTAAGAATGATATGAAGGAATTAATCTCTTGTTTCTATCAATTTTCAACTCTTGTTTTTTTTTTTTGAAATGGCGACATCCATATATATAGTGTAGAGGTTTTGGATAGTATGGGTCGGATAAAAACCTTGAAAAGGAGAATTGGATTTTCTCGGGATACACTGTCGCTTGAACGACAACTCAGCGCTAGGCGAGCGACGATATCTAGCTCGAGAGAAGTCCAAGCGATAGACGGGCAACGCAACTTCTGTTTTTACCACTTGAGCATTAGCTGGGCAATAGGCTAGCGACATTGTGATGACTTTTTCCTTCTCATTCCATACTCAAACCCGAGGACTTCTAACTAACCACTTGGCACTTTGACTTTTAAAAATTATTTTACAACAATAGTTTTGTCAAAAGATTGCCAACAACTTTAAAACCTAATAAACTCCCCTTTTGGAATTTTGTAACAAAACATGTATTACAAATCAAAGTCGATTCAATCTAATCTACCCAAAATCAACCGACATGGCTAAATCTTGTTTTTCCTTTGTCCAACCCATTTCCTGAAAAAAAAACTCAAATATCAAGTTTAAAAGCACATGAAACAATAACAAGAATAAAAGCATTTGAGACAATTATTCATAAATTTAATAACATACCAACCAAATTAAGATACAATATCAATGTAAGCCAACACATCAAAACCAAACATTGATAATCTCCCATTCAAAAAAAAAATCCCCTTTACTATAAAATAAACTGAAATTCAAAATGCAATTCATCATCTCTCCCCATTTTTGTCACAAATGACAAATGTAACAACAATATATAATAACTCAAAGATGCAGTTGATAACATGTACAAGCATAATCAATTATCAAATAAACTTTCCCACATACTCAGTTCAAATCTAAATGGAGTAAATTATATAGGCGACTCATGTATGTTAAGTGCCACTAATTCTTTGTGATCAAGACTCCAAACATTATATTTGTTAGAAATGACATGATAAACATAACTGTTAAATAAATTCATTCCTGTAATAATGAAAGTCAAACCAATAATGCATATTAGGGCCTTTAAATGGAACTCATTTTCACGAAAAATTATTCTTTTCTCCCCCTACTTTGAGCATATATACATTTTCACACAATTTATATTTTTTCTTTTTAAACTCATCATTTTTCTCTTCAATTTTTCACATCTTATGTACAGACTCTTCTCCATTAATTGACTAAGATGACCTCTATAACGAGTTTTGGGTCGATGACTCTAAGTGAGTTGACAATAGGGCATCAGGTTATGAGAAACCCCTTTGAACTTAATTATTCGAGTCAAATAGGTTTCAAAAAAGAATATAAGTTGAAATATTTTTAATTTATTTAAGAGGATATACTCGAGTTTAGGTCTGCTAAATTAAAGTCATTCCATGTTCAAGGTCATCCTACCAACAAATGGAGGTCATCTCAAATCTCACACATGCAATCAAGACTTACTCACAAGATTATAGTGTGTGTAGTGTAGATAGTACATGAAGCAACATATATTAAGTACTCCACATAAACCTAAATAAAGTAATGAAAAATATGCTACAGCACATCAATTAAACTCATACTTAGTCACAACATATATGTTTAAGTATATCTTACATTATGCTGTAGTAAAGAAATTTCACCCTTTTTTATTTTTCAACTTTTAAAAAAAATTTATATAAAAAAATCAGACTACCTAAAAAGTAAAATCAAACAAACAAAAAAAAAAGAGATGTATGCAATAATGAATAAATCAATTAAAAAGCATAAGCATGCATCAAAAATACCTAATCAATTCGGTATACAAACGCTCTTACATTTAAGAGCTCCATGATCAATTTTAAAATTTTTCGAATCACTCTTTTTCACCCAAACCTATCTAGTGATAGAATTATTTCGACTCAACTGAGTCAGTAATTTGGTCAAATGACTCACTTGATTAGTGAGGAAATCAATTTGACTATCAAAATCCTGATTTCTAACTTTAGTGAAATTCTGATTTCTATTTCTATTCAGTAATTTATGACACCTAGGCCTTATATGTCCTAACTTACCACAATTAAAACTGGTAGGAATAAATCTAAGTCCAAATTTATGTGGTCGCTGATATCTATTCCTAGGTTGGTAAGTCATACGTTATTTAGTAGGCTTCTGTCCAACGATACCCTTGTTCTTGAGTTCAGGATTAGGAACACATGTAGACTGGTTGGTGGCAGGGATAAAAATGGTTTTGGAAGTACTAGCCATATTATAATTGGTCTGATTATATCCTAGACATCCCTTACTCCCAGTGGGTTTGTTCAACCTCAAAAAACTGTCTAATTTTTTAGATCCACTAGAGATCGCAAGAAGTTGAGACTTGGAATCTTCAAGTTCACTCAGAAGGTTCAATTTATAATTTCTAATTCACAACGATTAGCTCACTTAGATTTTTGATAGAATCTTGAAGGTCAGTTATGTGTTTGTGTGTGTGTGTGTCTCTCTCTCTCTCTCTCTCTCTCTCTCTCTATATATATATATATATATATATCTCAAGTTCGTTAAATTTCTTGAATACGACTTTATTGACCTTCTTTGTCTTAAGACTCTCATCAAATAACTTTTGATAAGCCTCACGAGTTTCATCATCATCTTCAGAATATTCCCCAGTTTGCTAATCACTATCTACTTCTTCAACCTTTTCATTGTCTTTATCGGATTCACTTTTAATCCTAGCAGTGAAGGCTGTAAACTTTCCACTCTCCTCATGTGTAGACATCTTACTTTGATTATCCGAGCTAGACTCATCATCAGTGAGAGTCGTATTCATAGCTTTACCCTAGTTTCTCTTACCATTAGGGCACTCACTTCTATAGTGGCCAAAATCTTGACACTTATGACATCTCACAGATTTAGTTCTCTTTCTAGACTCACTGGAATCACCACTATATCTCTCTATAGTCTTATTTTTATTTCTAAACATTTTTTGAAAATTCTTAACAAAGTAAGCTATTTCTTCTTTATTAAGTGATTCCAAATAAGATAAATCATATCTTTCTTCCCTAATAGTGTTCAAGTCTATGGACTTGTTTTTCTTAGGTTAAAATATGGTGAGTTCATAAATTTGAAGGGATCCTACAAGTTTCTTTATTTTAACTGTATTTAAGTCCTTGCACTCTTCAATCATAGTAATCTTGGGTCTAAACCTCTCAGGTAAGGATCTAAGAACTTATCGAACAATTTTAGACTCGGGGATTTTTTCACCTATATTAAAACTAGAATTCATTATATCAATAGCTTCGCATAGAATTCATCGAATGATTCATTGTCCTTCACTCTAATTTCTTCAAACCTAGTGGTTAACATATACAGCTTGGAGTTCTTAACAGTTTTGGTTCATTCATGTGTGGTCTCTAAGATATCATAAAGCTCTTTCACAGTTACACACATCAACACTCTCCTAAACTCCTCAGGAGACACGGCCATGAACAGGGCATAAAGCCCTTTACTAGTCTAGTTGCACTCAGCTAGTTCATACTTCGTTTAAAGAGAAATGTCCATGGGGGCAACTACACCTGAAACAGTAGAGAATTGAGTAGTCCAACCATTTTGTACACTAACTCAAGTTGGTTCATCTAGAGACTTAATGAATGCTCTCATCCTAACCTTCCAAAATACATAATTGCTTTCGTTAAAAAAGGAAGCACTTAAAGAGATTGACTCATCTACAATAAATATGGGTCAGGAATCGAAATTAAGCTCTAATACCACTTGAAATAACGAAGTTTAACCCAACCAACACCTAGAGGGGATGAATACGTGTTTGTGCAGAATTTAAATTTATCAATTAATAAATACAACAAGTCAAGTTATTAATTAATCCAGATGAATTCACATGCACAACTATCATATGTTGAATTATCGCAGTTAATAAATTACTAAAGAATAAATAACACTTGAAAATTGGTGACAGAGAAAACCCGTAACTGGGCAAAAACTTCGGGCCCAAGCTAGTAACAATTCACTACTAACGAATCAACTTACAATATTGTCAGACTCGACTAACTCTAGTACTTTTTGACCTCCTGACTGTAATTACTAAAGCCCTCTTGGATTACATGCTCCTGCACAACTCCAGACCTTCTAAATTTGCCTATCTCCTATGGACCAATGAAACTTCTCGTTCTCCATCAACCAGAACTCTGGTGACTTTCCTTGATCTTCAGAATTTTGACATATGTTATGTAAGTAAGTGGTTTGGTGTTTGGTTAATGTGAGATTGATGTTTTTCAATGCAATGAAGAATTCAGTATGAGGATTGAACTCTAAGAATGATATGGAGGAATTAATCTCTTGTTTCTCTCAATGTTCAACTCTTATTTTTTTCAAATGGTGGCATCCATATATATAGTGTAGAGGTTTTTGGTAGTATGGGGCGGATAAAAATTTTGAAAAACGTGAATTAGATCTTTTTAGGATACACTGTCGCTTGAGCGACAGTTTAGCAATAGGCGAGCGACGGTGTCTCACTCGAGCGAAATCCAGGCGACAGACGAGCGACGTAGATTCTGATTTTACCACTTGAGCAACAGTTGGGCAATAATAGGCTAGGGAAATTATGGTGACTTTTTCCTTCTCATTTCATACTCGCACCCTATGATTTTTTACTAACAACTGACACTTTGACTTTTAAAAACTCTTTTACAACAATAGTTTTGTCAAAAGATTGCCAAAAACTTTAAAACCTAACAAAAAGAGGAAAAAATAGAAAGAAAAGGAAAACCTAAACCCACACATATTAAACTTCATTTACGAAATTGACACTTCCATTTTAGTCGAAGGGCAAACCTTGACTACAGTTCCGTATCAGTGCTCTACTTCTCGCCTTCACCGATAATTTTCTCAACAGGTTAGCCACTCTTCTAGCAGTAACAACACAAATAGAGAATTAAATAATTTATTGAATCATAAGACTCTTTTTATTGCTCATAGGTTTTGCGATTTGAGAAAAAAGAACATATTTTTCAAGTGGGTTACTGAAATTTAATAGAAATGAGAAATCGTACCAATTTTTCCTAGAGTTTTTGGCTAGAAAGAAGATGAAAGATTGAGAACCTATGCATGAGACATAGTTTGAGAGGAGAGACTTTAACTTGGGCTAAAAAATAGCTTTAAAAAACAAAATTTTTTTTGGGCTCCGTACATAGCTGGGTGCCTCTTGGGCCTCACCTCAGGTCCGACTATGCTTCTAAGCTCTCAACACACTAAAATTGATAGTGCATAATGTGTTTTCAATGTTGGAGCTTAGGGACCAAACCATCTATATGTATATAGCCAAAACCCCATCAGGTTATAGCTTTAGTTACCAGTTTTGATTATCCAATTAATGGGTAAGTTTTTGAAAAATTGAAAAATGTTGGACCACATTGATGGAAGAAATGGTTCAATTACATTATCCCTCTTGGTCCATAAGTTTAACCTAATGTCTCAACTTATTCCCATAGAATGCCATTCTTAATAAATAAACACATGAATTATGGCTATAAGTCCTCTATTAACGAGTTTTATCTTCCATATATTTCAATGTATTTAGTTTCTTAAGAATTATTCTTTATGTGATAACAATACTTAATAAAAAATACCATGTCTTATTCTTGGTCCTACAAAGATGTATTTTCTCAAATATATTAAGGCGCGCATGAATATGAGAAAATATCATAACAATTAAGAGTTTCATACAAAAATTATATATATACCATTACATAGTGGAATCAAGTTCCATTTTCTCTGCACGATCCTTGAATTTCAATGGTGGCATGCCTTTAGTCAAATGATCAACGATTATCAATTCAATACTTATGTGCTCAATGACCACTTTTTTCTTTAATACATTCCCTTATGGTTAAATACTTAATGTTGATATATTTAGCCCCTGTTTGGTACACATTAAAATTTTCATTCTCATTCTTCTGCTCATTTTCAACCACACATTTTTCAATAAAATAATATTTTCCATCACATCAATAACTTTTCTTTCTTTTTCAATCACACATTCTCCATTAATCTACTATTTCAAAATACATTTTTCCAAAATAATGTGGCTCAATCTCCATGTTTGATACATATTAAAATTTTCATTTTCATTATTCTACTTATTTTTAACTATACATTGTTCAATAAAATAATATTTTTCATCACATCAATAATTTTTCCTTCTTTTTCAACCACACATTATCCATCAATTTACTATTCCAGAATACATTCTTTCAAAATAATGTGGCTCAAACACACCCTTACTTCGACTATCACTTTTGTTGTTCTTAACCACAAAAACAGCAGCCGAATTTTTGCAGTAAATTCACATTGACGTAGAAATGAAATATAAAACTCTAAGCCCAGTTATGAAACTCTTGATTCGTACTCAATTACGAAGTAGCCTCACAACAGTAAATGAACTCGACTTCCATAATGGAAGTAGCAGTCAAGGTTTACTTGGTACTCCTCCATGATATAGCTCCACCAGCAATCAAAAAATATACTTGATATTGATTTGCATGAATCAGCACATCCAGCAAAGTCTGAATTTGACTATCCAATCACTTCCAGATTATTCGTCCGTTTATACATAAGCATGTAATTTTTTATTCCTTAAAGATACATCATTACTTTCTTTGCTGCTCTCCAGTGATGCATATCTGAATTACTTTGATATCGTCCTAACATTCCAATAATAAATGAAATGTCCGGCCTTTTGTAGACTTGAGCATACATCAGGCTTCCAATAACGGAAGCATATGGAATGTTCTCTATTTATTCTCTTTCTAGATCATTTTTCGGGCATTAGTTCAAATTCAACCTAACAAGTCCTTATCATTCATTGCAAGTAAAATGTCATATACGTATAAAATAAGAAAATAAATCTTACTCTCACTAACCTTCTAGTATATAATTTATCCATGGGATTTTCAACAATAATCATACTATATGTATATCATATTTGACATCATTATTTACATTGTGCCACGTGATAACATACCGTATGATAGTTTTAAAAAAATTTCCTTCCACTATTTTTTGAAAACAAATGGAATGTATATTTAGCATTATTGTTTCAACAAATCCAAATGAAGAAATTACTCCATGGAATTTAAAATACCATTGACGGGACGCTTGTTTTAGATCGTATATAGACTTCTTAAGCTTACAAACCAAGTACTCACCACCATTAGGGTAGAATCCTTTAGGTTGTTTCATGTAAACTTTCTCCTCTAAATCTCCATTGAGAAATATTGTTTTCATATCCATTTGTTGTAACTCGAGGTCAAATTGGGCTACTAATACCAAAATAATACGTACATAATCTTTCTTAGATACCAGAGATAAGGTTTTCATGTAATCAATTCCCTCTTTTTAAATGAATCTCATAGCCACAAGTCTCGCATTGTATCTCTCAATGTTGCCTAACGAGTCTTCCTTAATCTTAAAGGTCCATTTACAGCTAATAACTTTGGCACCACTAGGCAACTCAACAAGATCCCAGACGTCATTACTCTTCATGTAACTCATCTCTTCCTTCATGGCATTGTACTATAATTCTAACTATTTGCAACTCACGACTTGTGAAAATGATTCGAGATCATTTTCGGTTCTTATAGGTGCACTTCATAATCACTAGGAATTGATGATATTCTTATTCTAATAGATCTTCTTAATATTGTACCATCATCTTCCTGAGAAGCTTGTGGTTCAATTGCTTGTTCAGGAGGTTCTGAAAATTCCTGAATTACCTGATCTACTTGAACATTGTCAGTAACTTGTGGAATTTCAATGATTGGTTATTCGACACATGTTTGTACTTGAGGGGTGAAGTGAACTATGACCAATCTATCACCTGAAATGGAATGTTGAGATTCTAAATGATCATGCTTAGAAACTTTGTTACTGGTTTGATTGCTCTCACTTATCAAGTCATTCTCTCAAGAAATTTAGTGTTTCTTGATTCCATGCTTCTGAAGAAAATTAGAGAATAGACTAGGTGATTATCTATCCTTTAGGTATCTACCGAATATTCTACATCTCTATCTTATCTTAAGATCTTAAGTTGCTTCTAACATTATTTCTCTACTTCAGCCTTAAAGGTTTTAAAGGCATCTAATGCTTTGCTCTTATTATGAAGCAAATAGAGATACATATATCGTGTGTAATCATCAATAAAGGTAATGAAATATTTCTAATCATGAGAGTCCATGTCAGGACTATATATATCAATATGTAATATGCTCAAACTCTTGTTGGAACCTTTCTTGGACTTGTTGATCTGCTTTCCTTTAATGCAGTCCACATATGTGTCAAAATTAGTGAAATCTAGAGTACTAAGTACCTTATCATTTACTAATCTTTTAATTATTTCTATAGAGATATGTCATAATATTCGGTGCCACGATATAAGAGAGTATTCGTTAATATTTTGCCATTTAGTGCCAATGTGAACATGCATTGAACTATAATTGATGTTATTTTGTAAATTAATACGATAAAGACCATCAGACAAAATGTCATTTCCAATACAATTAAAATTATATGATAAACTGAATGATGTGTTGAAAAATTAAAGGAATATCCCAAGCTTTCAAATCCGGAAATAGAGATCAAGTTCGTAAAAAACTTAGAACATAAAAGGTCCTATCTAATTTTAAAACAAAGCTACTACTTAAAATTAAAATGTAAGTTCCTATAACCTCCAAATGTGAGCCTATTTTGTTTTCGGATGAAATATTTTGCTCACTTCCCACAGACTTCCTTAGGTTTTATATACCATGCAAGGAATTTGCAATAT
>CAIGRP010086099.1:0-11778 GCA_903798385.1 Fraxinus cuspidata | reverse complement strand
TGTGACAAGGCGACCACTACGTAACTGCATGCACTGTACTACCAGCTAAATGAAGAGTATAAATAGATCAATAGACAACTCGTTTAAAATCGAAAATGATGATTTGATATTTTTTTAAATTTTTTTTATTAATTTAGAATTATGTAGATCTGAATATGGCAAACTAATATTATTGATCTATGTAAAATAATAAAGCAACAGTCAAATACGATTAAGCAACTTAATCACGTAAATATATGAGAATATAACACGGTGACGGATATGATAAAAGTGGGGGTATAACACGGGTGTGGATTTAGGGGCGTGAATTGTAGGTAAGTTGAAATATCAGCAACACAAAAATTAAATTGAAATAATTTAAGACGAGATAGTAATATAAACTAAAGACAAGAAATAATAGCTTCCCTGTTGTTCGTCGAAATAAGTGAGCGCCAAGTAATTGATCTCCAAGGATAAGGAAACAGTAGCTTTCGTTTTGCTCATCGAAGGAATTGAAGCGATCTGCACGTCTATGGGTACCTACAAAAATGTTAGATAAAATATATATTTTTTTTTTGCTTTTTTTTTTGACTAAAATTAAATTACAGAAATAGGGCCTAAAGTCGAGCCCAAATTCATTGTACAAATAGATTAATTCATAATATCACAAAATCAAAGTGTATTACTACCATACTTTATTAGAAAAAGGTATCATTCAATACTATTTTATATAACCTAAAAAAATAGAAAAAATAATTTTTTCCTGAAGCAAATATTTATATCTAATTTTATTTAATATTAAGTAGATATCTAACTATATATAAAGCTACGTGCACAAACATGGTTGACAATCATATGTTGTCAAAATTCAAGCATGTGATATAAGAAACAGTTTTTAAAATGGATGAATGTAATGATATCAAGTAGAATATTGTCAACAAATATTGTTAACAAACATTATATATATAGCCATTGTTTGAGATCCATTAGGTTAAAAAAATGAATTTTGTAATAGTGATTGTTTGAAAAATGTGTGACTAAAAAATAGGAATATATTTTGAATTTACATGCAAATTATTTTATTAAAAAATATGTACTTAAAATTTTATTTGGAAAAAAACTGAATTTTAAAATAAGGGGGGCTAAATAGGGTAACATGATTCATCAATAAATAAATGTCCTCCAAGATAAGGAAAATGGGATCTTGTGTTTAATGATGTCCCAATCACCCCTTAATTCATGTCTTATTAGTTTTAATCCATTTTTAAATTAAAAAATATAAGATATTTAAATTAATATAAGAGTAATCTTTTATCCAGAGTAATTCATGCCAAATCCACCATAAAGATTTCGAATCCTATTGAAACTGAATTAGAGAAAATTGGTAATTATTTTGAATGTTTATCCATATCTTTTCCAATTGGAAATTTTTATCAAAATAAACAACTCAAGTACACGTGTTCATTCCAATCTCAATGTCCTGTACAATAGTACCTCTATAAAAATCTCCAATAATTTTTATAATTAGATCTGAATTAGTCACAAATTTTATTCCTTTTCGCCTTTGCGGTTCTGATCAATTGAATTCTCTCTCTAATGGAGGATTTTTCTCTACCAATGGATGCTTACTTTCTTGGATTGGATAGCTCTACTCAGTGAGTTTCTTCTTTTAATTTTATTTCTATTCTCGTTGTGCAGTAAGCAAACTTTGTCTGATACCATGTTTTAATTTTTAATTTTGTCTTTTTGGGTCGTTCAGATTTGTGGGCTGTTTTAATTTCAACAAATTTCGTCCCAATATTTAATCAGAATTTCAAATTATTTTTATTGTGATGTAATGCTACTGTTATGTGATTTTATTCGTGTTGCTTCATTCGGATGTCCCTTAATTGTTTTAAATTTTTAATTCAATAATAAGATTGAATCAGTAATTAAATAAGAAATATTATGATTCTTTCTTCTTTAGGTCATTGAAGGCAACTGTATTGGACTCGAACCTGAACATTGTCGCTGCAGAGATAGTTAATTATGATTCTGAATTGTTACATTACAAGACTAAAGATGGTGTTTACCGGGACCCTTTAGTGAATGGGAGAATTGTGTCGCCCACTATAATGTGGGTCGAAGCTCTTGACCTCGTACTTCAGAGGCTTCAGAAATCGAAATTGGATTTTGGAAAGATTGCTGCTGTTTCTGGTAGTGGACAACAACATGGCAGTGTGTATTGGAAGAATGGGAGTTCCAAAATATTGTCATCATTTGACCCGAAGAAACCATTGATGGATCAACTTGGTGATGCCTTTTCCATCAAGGAGTCTCCTATATGGATGGACAGCAGCACCACAGAACAATGCAAGGCAATTGAGAAAGCTGTTGGTGGAGCATTGAAGTTATCTGAGCTTACTGGTTCACGTGCATACGAGAGATTTACTGGCCCACAAATTCGGAGGATATTCGAGACACAACCAAAAGTTTATCAGAATACTGAAAGAATCTCCCTTGTCAGCTCCTTCATGGCATCGCTTCTTACGGGGAGCTATGCTTGTATAGATCAAACTGATGGCGCAGGGATGAATTTGATGGATATGAAAGAGAGATCATGGTCCAAAATAATATTGGAGGTTACACATTCACTTTCTTGATTTTCAATATTGTGCATAAATCTTTATATAATTGATAGACGTGACTGTTTTTATTCAACAATTGACACTTTCATAATCAAACTAATGGCTAATAATTACCAGTTTCTCGAATCAAATGTCTCTATTTTAGCTGTTACTCATTGTAGTTGAGATTTTATCGGGTTGTTACATATTAATGTTGAGCTCCTTAAATATTGATGTTATATTTTGTGTTTGTTCTTCTAGGCCACTGCACCAGGCTTGGAGGCAAAACTTGGCAAGTTAGCTCCTGCACATACTGTAGCTGGTTTAATAGCTCCCTATTTTGTGGAGAGGTCAGTGGCACACTATTTATAAACTTGCATTGACTATAGTATTGAAGAAAGATGTTGATTCAGTCAAGCCATAACTTAATTTTAACAGCCTATTGAATTAAACTGTGGCTGAATATGGAAATTTTCTTTCAGTTATTGAAAATTTTTGAGCTACAAATTAGTTAAAGCTTGTGCAAGAAGGAAACGAGGGGATGGTGGATGAATTTCGTGCTACATAGCATTTAAATAGATACTCTGCTTACAACGTTATAACTCTATGAATTGACCCTGAAGTGAAGGATAATGGTCGAACCTTGAGACTTCATTAACTCGAATGAATTCTCACGTTTCTGGTGTCTTATTTGTTTCTTTCTTGGTACAATGCTTCATTAGTCTGGTAAGTGACACAGAGTGTTGGATTTCTCATTAGTCTTTTCATGTTCTAAGTTCAGGTACCACTTTAACAAAAACTGCATAATCGTTCAGTGGTCTGGTGATAATCCTAACAGTCTGGCAGGTGATCTTTATTTTTATTGTTTTTCATATTACTAATATCATAATTATCTCATAAGTGCTTCGTCTAATTATCTTTTTGTCACATTTTTGCCTCCACTTTCTATTGTTTCTTCTTTCTAGATTCATATATGGGCTCTAACTGTATATAAGGCTGCATTATATATTGCGGCTTGATTGTAATGTATTCTTGAACTCATCTTCAGAATTTTTTCTGCTAGTTCAGAAACCAGCTCTATAGATCACATGGATCGTCACGTTCTCTCTCTCACTCTCACCATCCCTACCTCCCTTTTATGTCCAAATTGACAAAGGCTTAGTGCTTAATGTTGAAATACTAGATTTTGTGCTAAGAAATCAGGAATCCATATTTATATCAGACCTTGGTTTGTCTATTACATAAGACTCATTGACAAGCACATTCTGCTTAAACCATTCTCAATCTGAGCAACAAAGTATCAATTATGTTCCGATCTGTTTTCCGATTTGAATTGGTTAATACTTGTTAAAGGTTATATAGCATGTCTTTATCTTAATAATCAATTTAGTGCTTGTTTGGGTTCATTATAATCTCCTTATACGTTAAAGTCAAATTCAAACATTAATTTTAACCACACATTCACAATTACTACCTACTTATTATCTAGGCATTTTATGGGACCTGTTAGTCTTCATTATAATCACATCACGAATTTTCCCAAACAGGCACTTAGATGGTCTAGTATATTGTATCCACTTATTATGAAGCTCAACTTGTTTTTTTTATGAATTCTTTTCTTCGTGTGCTTGCAGGTAATATGGTAATTTAGTTGCATTTTAGCACAAGATAATAAGTTCTCACAAGTCACAATCTGTAGTTCCAATATCATGTCACTGCTTGGTTTCAGCCAGTGAACATTTTTTCTTGAATGCCCATATATTCATTTATCTCCCCTTAACATGATACTAACATCAGCTTACTGTATTAATCTATTGATTGCACTCCCTAAACACTTTCCTAATTGAATTCTGACTGAGATACATTTATTTATCCAGGGTTAACAATCAACAGTCCTGGGGATCTAGCCATCAGTCTTGGTACTAGTGACACTGTACGTTGGCTTTCTATGTCCACCTTAAGATTGTCTTACTTAGTTTACGATTTTGATATTAGAAAACTAATTACTCATGTTTTTACAACTTAAAAGCACACCCCACCATTTTTTTCTCCTGACCCTTTTCAAGTTTTAACATTAAGTGCTTGTTTGAGATAGCTTTAAAAGTTGTTATAAAGTTGAGGTCAAAGTCTGTTTAACAATTAATTTTAATCACACATTTATTGGAATTCACAGTTTTTATCAACTTTTTAAAAATCTACTAAAACTTTTATCAAAAGCTTTGTGAAACGACCCTTAAGAAAATTTCTAGAGCAAGTTCCACTATAGTATGTAGCTCAATTGACTTCCAAGCTAAGAAGCACAGATATGGATACATAATTCAAATACGATAAAATAAAAGCATGTTGATGTGACTTTTTAAAAAAAATTAGATACACGTATGTGTTATAAAATTCAACATAATTTCATTATGTTTAGCTTTGACTCTAGTTTAAAAGTGTTTTATACATATATATGTATATATGTATACACATATATATGTATACATATATATATATGTGTGTGTATATCTATAGGGTAGATTTTAACTATATTAATGTATAATTTATTAGCACGATTTTATATGTTTTAAATTATTATATATTTTCAATGATAAATTAATGTAATAAAATTATACATTATTATTATTTAATACTCTATTTTCAATAATAAAAATATATTTGTCAACTATTAACACGGTTTCACATTTATTGGAAGATTAAATAATAGTGTATTTTCAATAAAAAGTCTAATTGTGTATTATCAATAAATATTTTAAATATTCAATAACTTACTAAAATAATTCAAAATATATATCCGATATTTATCAAAAAATTTGAAAAATATAAAATAATTAAAAAACATATATTTGGTATGTATCAGAAGGTAGCGGAAAGTATCCAAGCTTGGGTTAATGAGATTACAAGTATCCGTACTTCTTAGCTTCCAGGCAAGAGCCAAACTTATGAAGTTTAGAGAAAAATACCAATCTCTATTAGCTTTACTTTGGGGCATCTATATTTGCTTCC
The DNA here is from genome assembly GCA_903798385.1 of Fraxinus cuspidata. NCBI lineage: Eukaryota > Viridiplantae > Streptophyta > Magnoliopsida > Lamiales > Oleaceae > Fraxinus > Fraxinus cuspidata. Next base: position 6,187 of record CAIGRP010086099.1, on the reverse strand, counting down.
TGAAGAAACGAGTATTTCTCTTTTTATAAAGATATAATATAAGAGACCTACTACAACTTATTTATATTACACGAGGTGATCATGGAAAGGAAAATAAATCTGCTAACTAAGGAAAGAATATTACAAATTTTCAATTAACTAAAAATAATAACTTTAATTGATACGGCTTCCTACACTCTCCCTCAAGTTGAACTGTAAATGTGATCATGTTCAACTTGCAGTTGAGGTCATTGAAGATTTGTCGAGATAGTCATTTTGTGAAAATATCCGCAGTTTGTTCTTTTGTAAGGATATATGTCATGCAAATAATTCCATCGTCCACTTTCTCTTTAATGAAGTGTCTTTCCACTTCTATATGTTTGCTCTTGTCATGTTGTACTGGATTGAGAGAAATGCTGATAGCTGGTTTGTTATCGCAAAAAAGCTTGATTGAATGTTCCATGTCCACTTTCAGTTCTTCTAAAAGTTTCCTTATCCATAATCCTTCACATATCCCTTGTGCAACTGCTCTAAATTCAGCCTCAGCACTACTTGCTACTACATTCTGTTGTTTACTTCTACTACATTCTGTTGTTTACTTCTCCAAGTTACCAAGTTTCCCTAAACAAAGGTACAGTAGCCGGTAGTAGATCTTCTATCTTCAATTGATCCAGCTCAGTCCGCGTCAGTGAATGCTTCAACTTTCTTTCCTTTATTCTATTCGAAGAATAACCCTTTCCCTGACGTGCCTTTTAGATATCTTAAGATTTTATATACTGCTTCAAGGTGAGCATCTTTAGGTGCATGCATATGTTGACTTACAATGCTTACTGCGAAGGCAATGTCAGGTCTAGTATGTGAGAGGTAGGTTAGCTTACCAACCAATCTTTGATATCTGTCCATTTCCACTGGTTTTCTTACATCCTTTATTTTTGTTCTCTCAAGAGGAGTATCGCTTGGTATGCATCCCAGCATGCCAGTTTCAGTCAATAGAGCAATGATGTATTTTCATTGTGAGGCACTAATGCCTTTCTTTGATCTTGCAATCTCCATTCCCAAGAATTACCGCATTTGTCCCAGGTCTTTTATCTCAAATTCGGTGGCCAAACACTTTTTTAATCTTTCCATCTCTGCTAGGTTATCTCCTGTTGGAATTATGTCATCAACATAGACAATTAAGATTGTCTTTGCACCATCTCTAGAGTGTTGGAAGAACATAGTATGATCAGACTGGCTTTTCTTCTATCCTTGAGTTTTCAAAACTTTTGCAAATCAATCGAACGACGCTCTGGGTGACTGCTTGGGACCATATAGAGATTTCTTGAGTTTGCACACTTGATCTTCGTCATTACCTTTATTGAACCCAGGTGGTATTGTCATGTAGACTTCTTCTTCCAGTTCCCCATACAGGAATGCATATTTAATGTCTAGTTGTTGGAGGGGCCAGTCAAGATTTACTGCTAAGGAAATGAGGACTCGAACTGTATTTAGTTTTGCAATTGGTGCAAATGTCTCTATGTAGTCGATCCCATATATTTGAGTATACCCTTTGGCGAATAGACGAGCTTTGTAGCATTCTATTTCTCCATTGGCCTTATACTTCACATTGAAAACCCATTTGCATCTTATTGGTTTCTTTCCCTCTGGTAGTCTTACAACTTCCCAAGTCCCATTTCGCTTTAAAGCCTTCATTTCCTCCATTTCTGCCTCTCGCCATGTTGGTAATTCCAGGGCTTTTTTGGAATGTCTATTTTATCCAGATTAGCCGTAAAAGTACGAAATTTTGCAGATAGAGTATTATAGGACATAAATTTTGAGATAGAATGAAGAGTGCATGACCTAGTTTGTTTTCTGAGAGCAAAGGGTAGATCATTAACTGGAGTTGTGATTTTGTTAAGGTTCTCATCAGGTCCTACCACCGGTTCCAACTCTTTTGGTGCCTCAGGTGTGAGAGTTTCCTTATACTTTGATTTAGGCTTCCTTGAGTAAACTAGAATCTCCTTGTCACTTGTTTTCCGACATCTCCCCCTGAAGTCAAGTTTTCTTCTGTATATGGCATAGTAGAAGGTAAGGTGACGGATTCTGGATATGGGTCAAATGGAGATAGATTAACATCTAAATATTCTTGTTCCTGTTCCAAGAACCGATCTTTACTTAGAATCTCCCCCGAAGAGAATGTTTTTGTAAGTAAGGTGTGTTTTCGAAGAAGGTAACATCAAGACTGACAAAGAGTTTGTTGGTGGATGGATCATAACATTTATAGCCATTTTGAGTTGGTGAGTACCCAATGAAGACACACTTGATTGCACGAGGCTCAAGTTTGTTCCGATGATGGGAGTGCACGTGTACAAAGGTAGTACTACCAAATACTTTTAGAGGTAGGTCTGAGTTAAGACGAGAGGTCGGAAAATGTTTGTAGAATTGCTGTATAGGTGAGTCAAACGAGAGTACGGCTTGGCATGCGGTTGATGAGGTATGTAGATGTCAGAATTGCATCTCCCCAAAATCTTTTTGGCATGTTTGCAGTAAACATTAAGGCATGAGCAACTTCGAGTAAATGTCTATTTTTGCGTTCAGCAATCTCATTTTGTTGGGGAGTGTTGACACAAGAACTTTGGTGGACTATTCCATGTTTCGTTAGATAGTTGTGCATAGTGTTATTGAAGTATTCAGTGCCATTATCAGTTCACAGAATTTTAAGTTGTGTTCGGAATTGGTTTTGAATAATAGAGTGAAAGTTTATAAATACAGATTGAACATCAGTTTTTCCTTTAGTAGGTAAACCCAACAAATGCGGGTGTGATTGTCAATGAATGTGACAAACCATTTTGTGTGAGTACGATTAGGGTTATGGGAAGGTCCCTATAAATCACTGTAAACCATGACGAATGGTGTAGTTGGTTTGTACGTTGACTTAGTAAAGGATGCACGCTGATGTTTTACAAATTCACAACTATCACATTGGAAATCAATTGAAGTTTTATTGAAGAAATGTGGAGGAAGTATCTGTTTCAAGTATGGAAATCTAGGATGACACATTCTATTATGCCATAACAAAATTTCACTATCTCTAGTAATAGATGCAGAATTACAGTTATTAAGTTGTCCTAGTTTACTCACATCAACTTCATCGAAGTAATACAGTCCCTCACATTCTTTAACACTGTAAATCGTCTTCCCCCGATGAAAGGTCTTGGAAGACACAATGATTCCGACACAATGAGATGGAAAGAAATTAGCAGAGCAATTGGAATTTTTGGTTAGTTGACTAACAGATAGCAAGTTAAAGGACAAATTTTATTGAAGAAATGTGGAGGAAGTATCTGTTTCAAGTATGGAAATCTAGGATGACACATTCTATTATGCCATAACAAAATTTCACTATCTCTAGTAATAGATGCAGAATTACAGTTATTAAGTTGTCCTAGTTTACTCACATCAACTTCATCGAAGTAATACAGTCCCTCACATTCTTTAACACTGTCAATCGTCTTCCCCCGATGAAAGGTCTTGGAAGACACAATGATTCCGACACAATGAGATGGAAAGAAATTAGCAGAGCAATTGGAATTTTTGGTTAGTTGACTAATAGATAGCAAGTTAAAGGACAAATTTGGGATGTGAAGGACACTATCAAGTGTTAGACTCAGAAATTTGAATACTCCCTTTTCCTGCGGCTGAAGAGAGTGAACCATCCGCAATTTTCATTAATATCTCCAGCACAGGTTGTGTATGATGAGAATAATTGGTATGAATCAGTCATGTGATCGGATGCACCAGAGTCAACAATCCAAGATGTTTTAAATTTTGACGTGCTTAGGGCTTGTAGAAAATTACCTTTATGAGCTAAGGAACTGGAAGGACTTTTGGTAGAGGACTGGCCAGATGTTTGAAGGCTAGAGAATATTTGATAGAGTTGCTCCATTTGTTTGGAATTGAATGCACCACTCGAACCAGAATTTACCGTTTGAGCTTGGTATCCCCGACTTCGAGTATTTTGTCTTGGTTTCCAATCGGTGGGTTTTCCATGAAGTTCCCAACACGTGTCCTCTTTGTACCCCGGCCTACGACAATGTTCACACCATGGTCGTCCTCATTGTTTTTGAGTTGACCCGTTTGTAGACCCTTTTAAAGAAAAACCCAATACACTATCTCCTTTTGATTTTTGAAAATCAGGTTCCAAGCCCAATGTTGTTTTTATGCTACCTGTACCAGGCCCACCTAATTTAGGCCCAATTGATTTTTTTAAAAACGGTCCACTAATTTTTGCATTGAGGGCCGACATCTCCTCAACTCCAGAAGGTCAAGTCGTCTCCTCCATCATTACCAGTCCCCGTGCTTCTTCCCGGCGAAACTCCGCAAACACCTCTCGAGTCGCCGGCAGTGGTCTTCGACCCAAAATTCGGCCTCACATCGTCTAATTCATGATTCATCCCCGCGAGAAACTCATATACCCTTTCATTCTTTTGCTTCTTTTTGCACAGTGAACAGTCTTCTAGGCACTTCCATTCCTCTTCTACACTCAGATCGAGTTTTTGCCAAAGATTCACCATTTCCATGTAATAATTAGTCATGTCTGTGGGTCCTTGTCAAGTTTGCCACAATCGAGCCTTAATTTTGAATATATGCGATGAATCTTCAGGATCAGAATAGGTATCCTTCATTGAGTCCCAAATGTCCTTTGCAGTCGGAAGGAATAGATATGTCTTCCCAATCGCCGTTTTCATGGAATTCACCAACCAAGCAGTCACCATTGAATTTTCGGATTTCCACTTCTGTAATAAGGCAGCATCCGTTGGCCTCTTGGTTTACTTCCCTTTTCCGTCAATTATTAGTTTTATGGATTGGGCCCATTCACGATAGTTTTTTCCATTCATCTTTTCCACCGTGAGTTGGAAGGAAGAGTTTTCAATTCCGTGAGAACCAATTGAATGAGTGACCTCTGTTTCGACATTGGATGTTTCGGAGGTCATCGACTCCCTACTGTTGGCGGGGAATCCGCCATTGTTTTGCTAGTTTTAGACGCCTAGCTCTAATACCATGAAGAAACGGGTATTTCTCTTTTTATAAAGATATAATACAAGAGACCTACTACAACCTATTTATATTACACGAGGTGATCATGGAAAGGAAAATAAATCCGCTAACTAAGGAAAGAAAATTACAAATTTCCAATTAACTAAAAATAATAACTTTAATTGATACGATTTCCTACACTTCCCTCCTGTAATTGCACTCTATTTACAAATTGTTTTCGACGGTCATTTAATCTCTTTCTTGGAACATTGTAACTTTAAATGGTGATTATTTGGGTGACTTATGTGTATTTTCTCTAAGCATCACGAAGAGATAAAAATGTTGTACTAGCCACAGAGAGATCTGGTAAAGGAACTGATAAATATGCCAGACTACTAACGATAACTTTCTGTTTCTCTGATCTGCTATTCATCTTTTCTATGCTTAAATCTTATACATTTACCTAATTGCTTGAATTCTAGAACGATATTTCAGTTACCTACTAAGTGCCTTACACTTTTTATTAGGTTTTTGGAATCACAACTGAACATAAACCATCCTTAGAAGGGCATGTCTTTCCTAATCCAGTTGATCCAAAAAGCTACATGGTTATGCTGTGCTATAAGAACGGGTCTCTGGCCCGTGAAGGTACTCTACAAAATCCAAGAAATAACTGTGTCGGTCCTGTAAACCAATCTGAAATTCATTTTATTAGTTTTGTGACCACAACCTTGACAGATATACGTAACCAGTGTGCGGATAAATCTTGGGAAGTTTTCAATAAATTTTTGCAGCAAACCCAACCTCTAAATGGTTAGTGCAGAAGTTAATCATATTTATTTCTGATTTGGTTAAATATGTTGTTTCCTTGATTGTTTTTAATGCTTTTTCCGTTATCAGGTGGAAAATTAGGCTTTTATTACAAAGACCACGAAATTCTTCCTCCTCTTCCTGGTGAGGTTACTATCAATTATGTTACTAAATTACCAGCAATATAATGCTTCCAATCAGAAATGCTAATTTCTCGTGTCTAATATCTTGCTGCAAGTTTTCTGCATAAGAATACAAAGCTTTCTGTTGTTTTGTATGTTACCTTGTTATAAATCATGCGAAAAACGAAGAATGGACTAAAATCTCTATTATTTTTGGTGTACATCAAGGGAATAGAAAATATACAATCTAAGGGGCCGTT
>CAIGRP010086093.1:0-11765 GCA_903798385.1 Fraxinus cuspidata | reverse complement strand
TTAGATATACATAGTAGAAATTGGCGGCATAATACGTGGTTTGCAAATATATATATTTTTATAATACAAAATAGGTCGGTATATGCAACAGTACCCAAACCAGTTCCAAACAGGATTAATGTGAAAACTAATGTGACAAAAATGAACAGTGAATCTCACATTCACTCTTTTAAGAGAAGGAGGGATATAAAATTTCTTTTCAAACGTGTGAATAAACACACACACACACACACACTCTCTCTCTCTCCTTTTTTCAAATTTCGTACCAACTAGTCACTCTGGTCAAATCATGAATAGTTGATGAGAGTTTATATTTCTATCATCAAGGGTCCGTTTGATTGTAAGAGTTGAATTTAGGTGGAAAGAAAATAAATTACAGTGAATTGAATTGTTTAAAATTTATTTTACTGAAAATTATAACTAACCGTGTTTGATTTGTATAAAGTTTCACCTGTAAAATGTTGAAAGTTTGGTGTCTGTTTGACTTCGTTTTTCATGAAAATTGTCCATTAAAGTGATTTTTTTTTTACTATATGGGTCTAGAATTTGTTTCAATTGCCAAAAAAATAAAATTTAAAATACCGAATATCATTCGTTTGGCTTTGTTTTGCATGGAAATTGTCAATAAAAGTAATTTTTTCCAATTGCAAAAAAAAAAATTAAAAAAATTGGAAAACTAATTTCGTTTTCCACAAAATAAAGAAAAATTTGAGCATGTGAGCCAAACCAAGAAAATGAATTCCATAAAAAAAAAGTGTATCAAACAAGGCAAAAGTAGAAGTTGGAGTTTGTTTTCCACTTCCATGGAAAATAATGGACAATCAAACAGGGTCTAAGTGCCGTTTGGCCCCATTATTTAAAATTATAATAAAAGAAATGATATTTTTTTTTGAAAAAACGTGTAGTTAAAATAGAAAGAAAACTTTTGGAGCATGTGTTTAATATTATTTTATTGGGGATTTGTGATTGATAAAAAATGAAGAGAAACATGAATTATAATTTAATGATTATAATTTAATGAAAAATAATGAGGACCAAGAGACTTGAATAATCGAGTATCCATGGCCAATATAGACAACAAATCCTGTATTAACGACAATCTTGTCAACTTTGTTTATCCTTTATCACAGCACATTTATTAAAGGGCATTACAACTATTTTGCAAAAGTAAATGAACACATTTAAGAATATTTTTATCAGGATTTTTTTTTAAAAAAAAAAAAAATCATTTAATAAATCTTGATACTGTTAATCTGACTATTTTTTTTAAAAAAAAAACTAAGTCAAACACGCTAACTTATCAATCCTCCTAACTATGGGTTGGATCACGTTCGGTAATTATTTTGAAGTTGTATTTTTATATGGATTCCCTTTATTTACAAATTCCTTTGTAGGAGTCGACAGTTAGCTTCTCTAATCCACTAAGTTTTGAATAAAACATCCTTTCAATTATTTGTAGCCCTGTTTGGTTCTAATTTTTCAAAATTCATCTTTCTCTCGAACTCATTTTTTATTATAAATTTTATGGGATTCACAATTTATTTTTTTACAATTTTCAACCACACATTTTATCAAACTTTATCAAAATTTATTGAAAATTTAATTTTTATCAAAACCAAACAGGAGTTTCATAACTTTTCAACCACGCATTTCATCAATTTTTATCACCAAACAAGAACATAATTTGACATGCATATATGTAACATCAATTATCAAATGAAACGAAAAATTATGCCCCTATTTTGAGTAGTTAAAAATTAAATTTCATTAGATTTTGATTAAAATTGATAAAATATGTAGTTAAATTTTTGAAAAAAAAAACTGTGAATTCATTAAAATATGTATGATTAAAATTATTTTTTGACATTAACTTAAATTTTAATTAAAATTTCAAGCCACGCCAAACACGGCTATATATGATTGGATGCATTAGGCAAACATGTGAGCATGTGATTCTAGTCCAATACTATGATCCCATCAAGACGCTACTTTAAGCCGTGTTTGACAATTATTATTTGAATATTTTTTTTATATGTTCATTTTCAATCACACATTAAAATATTTTGTACGTAAATTTAAAATTTTTCCTTACTTATTATTAACCACACAATCTTCTAAAAATCATTATTCAAAACATTGTTTTGACCAAATAATAATCATCAAACAAAGGCTAAATGCGACGTCGCTTATAATAAATTATAGGATTATTCCAAATGTACAGAAGAATTTTTCACATAACTTTAACACCGCCTCACATGTGTGAGGCCCACCAGAATAAAAAATGAAAAAAAAAAAAAAATCCACCCCTCCCCTGTATTGTAAGTATGTGTGAAAGCACCCACCCCTTCTTTCTGTAACTGTAGCAAAGCTCTAAATTATATACAAATTTAGACTCTTCAAAAAAAAAAAAAAAAATTACTGATTGGTCTCGTTTCCGAATAAAAGTACACCAAATTTATTTTATTGACAAAGGAGTCGCAGTGAAATTCATGTGTTCCCTTAACAAAACAAAGCGGTGCTTGGATCCTTGTAAATTGCATGTTACGTTTTTTATTCTTAAATTCTGAACGAGATTTGAGGAGGAAGTTTAGGTCATTGCTAACTCCAAAGAACAAGATCAATCAATTTTCCAACAATTCACGTGACCAATCAACCATTGGTCTAGTTCAATGTCACGACACACAAACAATGAACACGATTAGCTTCAACGATCAAGCTCAATCCAATCAATACGCGGTTTTGGTTTCCAATAATTAGAAATAGGAGACAACAAAGCAAATAAATTTCTATTTAGTCCCTGTTTGGTGGACATTTTTCCCCCCAAGAATGCATTTTTTTGTTTGATGTGTTGGGGAATATGTAGTTGAAAAAGAAACAAAAAATATTGATGTGATGGAAAATATTATTTTATTGAAAAATGTGTGGTTGAAAATGAGTAGAAGAATGAAAATGAAAAAATAATGTGGCTCAAACGCGGCCTTAGTCTCTATTTGATGTAGATTAAAATTTAAGTTTTTAGTAGATTATTATAAAAATTGATGAAATGTGTTGTTAAAAAGTTGTGAATCTCGCTTTAATTTAATTTTTTTATCAAATCCAAAAGCTCATTTTATACCCGTTTGATTAATTTTATGATATTGATTTTGTCCGTTAGTAAAGCTCTTAGAGGAATCTAGTCTAGTGTCAAATGGAAAGAGCTTTTAAAAGTTAAATCTTAAATAAAAATTAAGATAATTTTTTTAAAAAAATCGAAAACAAAAACAAAAATCATGTCAAATGAGCCATAATAACTAACCAAATATTCAAGATTTCGGACAAACTGTTGTGGCGTTACTATTTAAAAAAAAAAAAGCTTTGGAAACTAAACCACACCCCGCCACAGTACTACATTCCCATTCATATCCCACCATCTATGGTCTACCCCGCACATTTCACCGTCTTCCCCCACTCAACTTGCCCTTTACTTTATTGAGTTTATTCTTTCTCCTACCACGAATCGCCGGAGCACATACAAATTAACTCAACTGTCCACCAGGTTTTGTTATTTTCTTATAGTAGCGTTTATTTTCTTGATTCTTTTCATCTTTACTTAACTTTACTGATGTTGCTATCATACCAGGCTGTATTGGGATTTTATTTTAATTTCTTGTTGGTTTTTGGAATTGGAAAGGTTTGAGGCTGTTTAGAGTGAATTTGGTTATGTGGGTTGCTTTGAATTGGAATCACGGTTGTGTCGGTGTACTGTTTTTGGACTTCTGGAGTAGAACTGAGGCTGACTAGTTAAAAATTAACGGTTTTGTATCTAAAAATAGTAGCTTCAAAGATTTGATTTCTGATCTGGTCCGATTTCTGATCTGGTCTGCGAGTAAGAGTTAAGCACCTGGTTGCTTCCTGCTTTTGGCTCTTTTTGAGTTTTTGGATAGTAAATCTATGGAGGCTAGAATAGGATGTGAAGCTCAGGTTTATTACGGTATGGGTTCTTCCAGTTTAAGGGTGGTGGGGCAGACGGAATGGGATCCCAGTGATTGGAAATGGGATGGAGATCTCTTCCTTGCTACCCCTATCAATCCTAATCTCTCCAATTGCCAGAGCAGGCAGTTTTTTCCTCTTGAGACGGGGATAACAACTGGGGGTTCTTCTAACAGGTCCTCTTCCAGCTCTGAAGAATTGAATCGCAGGACTCATAAGGAGAAGAATGATTTGGATAAGAAAAGGAGGCTTATCGTTTTTGAAAATGACAATTTAACAGATGAGGTTGGTAGTGTTGCACTGCAGCTCTTCAATGAAGGCAATACTAGAATGGAGATGGGCATGGGGAGCTCTGATAGAATGCCTGGGAAAAAGACCAAGTTCACTGGAGCTACTTCAAGTCGTGCAGTTTGTCAGGTTGAGGATTGTGGGGCTGATCTGAGTAAGGCCAAAGACTATCATAGACGGCACAAGGTTTGTGAGATGCATTCCAAGGCGAATAGAGCACTCGTTGGTAGTGTCATGCAACGATTCTGCCAGCAGTGCAGCAGGTTGGTCCAAATTCCTCAGCCTCCTTGTGTTTTCTGATGCTATCTTTGTCAAGTCATCACTACTATCCTGGGAATCTGTTATTTTATTTGTAATGCACCAAATAGTTACGTTGACCATTTCTTTACTCAAATTTGGTTTTCAGTAAGGTGCAGGATTTGATGTTACCAGGGCCCAATTACTAGAAGGCTTTTAGTTGCACAATATTATTTTCAGGAGGTTTTGCTTTTTAGATGCCTAAGGTTTCACGTATATCTGCAGATTTCATGATCTCCAAGAGTTTGATGAGGGGAAGCGAAGTTGCCGGCGACGTTTAGCTGGCCACAACAAAAGGAGGAGGAAAACCCAACCTGACAATGATAAAAATAACAGCCCTGTGAATGATAATCAAACAAGTGGTTATCTATTAATGAGCTTACTGAAAATACTCTCCGACATGCATTGTGAGTGGAACATGCTCTCCCCTTTTAACATCGAGATTTTAATTTATGTAATATAATTTCATGCAACTTCTTATTGTTTATTATTTTCAAGTATCTTATACATATTTCATAAAACTTGTTATTCTGGATTCCACGAGTTGCAGCCGGTAGATTGAACCACAAAGATGACCAGGATCTACTGTCTCATCTTCTACAGAGCTTTGCTAGTCATTGCAACTTACACGGTGAAAGGAACATATCAGGGCATCTGCAGGAATCACAAAACATGTTGAGGAGTCTGCCATCTATGGGAAATTCGGAGTCGGTATTGGCCTTGCTCTCAAATGGTTCTCGTGGCCAAAGACAACATTCTATGATTCCCACAGATGATATGCCAAAGAAGGACAAGCCCATACAATCTGCAACTTCTCAAAGGCCAGACACTGTGTTCCCTGTCCTAAGCAGTTCTCCAGCTTATGCAGTAGTCAGGGATGATTCTGCCGGGAGAAGCAAACTAAATAACTTTGATTTGAATGATGTATACGTGGATTCTGATGATGGCATGGAGAATGTAGAAAGGTTGCCTGCCCCTGTGGATCTGGGAGCTGGTTCTCTTGAATGCTCTTTGTGGGTGCAACAAGAATCCCATCAATCCAGTCCTCCTCGAACAAGTGGAAATTCAGATTCAGCGTCTGCCCAGTCACCTTCTGGTTCCAGTGGGGATGCTCAGGTATATTTAATTATGCAGTGTACCTTCACCTAGTATATTTTAAATTTTGTTCTTTTTGTTATCAATGCTGAAATTTATTTTCCATGTCAAATCTCAAGCTAAAAACATCTTTGATTAGTATAATTGGGCATTCACTTGTCATGTTATGAAGATGTTCACCTCGAGTTTTGGTATAATTAGGAGAATTACTTTGTGTGATTAATCAACAATATTTGGTTATTGTATCCCACCTGTGCTTAATCATTTTAGTTGTGCAAACCATATTTTAACCTTTCGGTTGATGATAAGAAATTGATCCATCAACTGAATTATAAACTGCTTTCTAAGTTCATGTTGCATTTAATTTAATTATTAGTTGGACCGATGTATGTTATGCAAATCTTCTAGACACACTTTTGTTTGGATTGGCATTGATCAATTTTAGCTTGTTTTTACATTCTATTCATATTGTTTCCTTCTCACATTTCATTTTCATTGCAGAGCCGCACAGATCGCATTGTTTGCAAACTATTTGGAAAACAACCAAGTGATTTTCCCATCTTTTTACGATCACAGGTATTTTTGAAGTTCCTTTTACTTGTTTAATCCTACTTTTTCTTTCTAGTTGTTGTTGGACAAGCAATATCCCCCAGCCAAAAAGACGGGAAACTAAAAAGAAGAAACCTCGTCATGTCTTTCTCCGAAAATTTAACAATGTAAAATTTTGAACTTCCAGATTTTTGATTGGTTATCTCACAGTCCTACTGACATAGAGAGCTACATTAGACCTGGCTGTATCATTTTAACAATTTATCTTCGTCAATCTGAGTCTGCATGGAAGGAGGTATGCTAGTTTTTTATAAATGTGACTCTGAAATTTCTGTTTCTACATTTGTTAATAAACCTCATAAAATTCTTAAATCTAATCACCTTTTACAGCTCTGTTGTGATTTAAGCTCCAGTTTGAGTAGGGTTCTGGGTTTCTCTAATGATGACACTTTCTGGAGCACTGGATGGATGTACATCTGGGTGCAAAATCAAATAGCATTTGTATTCAATGGTCAGTGTTACTGGAAAAATCTTCTTTTTGGTCATATGTTTGCTCAAGGATTCTAAATTTAAGATTGATTAGTTGGGTCTGTTCTTGTACTGCAGGTCAGGTGGTTGTAGACACCGCTTTGCCATTCAGCAGCAATAATCACAGTACAATTCTAAGTATCAACCCAATTGCCGTGACATCATCTGAGAGAGCTCAATTCGTTGTTAAAGGCTTTAATTTATCGCAGCCTTCGGGAAGGTATGTTTATCATTTGTTATTGCCTTGTCAGCTTGTGATCTACCTGCCCTCCCCAATAATCAGAATTTTTTGTCATTTACATTGGACATTGTGTCAAACCAATGGAATATCACATGTAACTGTTAAACCTTTGTTCGCCAGGTTACTCTGTTCCCTAGAAGGTAATTATCTGGAAGCTAATAGTGAGTCGTTGGAACATTTTGATTGCCTTGAGGGGAATGTTCAGTGTCTGAACTTTTCCTGTTCTATTCCAGCAGTCACTGGGAGAGGCTTTATCGAGGTGATGTTTATTCTGTCTGTAATATATTGTTTTTTATAAGGGAGTGTGTCATATTTTTTAATCTACTGCAAGCGTCATTTTGTGCAATATCATTTATATGTCAGGAAAGCTGATAATAAAGCACTCTAATTGGGAGGACTAATTCTGTCTGGCCTCTTGCATTGACTCGACTTTTACACAGACAGAATGTCCATATTATAGAGCTGGGTTCTGTTCCTACATGATGTGGCATGGTGACCATTTAAATTTACAAGCTTGCTAACCTTAGTATGTTATCTGAAATTATTCAGGTTGAAGATCATGGTCTCAGCAGCAGCTTCTTTCCATTCATAGTTGCTGAGTATGATGTTTGCACTGAGATCTGTACACTTGAGAGAGAAATAGAATTGGCCGTGACAGATTCGTACCTCGGACTCGGAGGCACTGAAAAACTGGAGGTGCACAATCAAGCCATGGATTTCATCCATGAAATGGGATGGCTTCTCCACAGAAATAGTTTGAAGTCTAGGTTGGGGCACTTAGATCCCAACTCTGACTGTTTTCCTTTTAAACGGTTTAAGTACCTCATGGAGTTCTCTGTTGACCATGATTGGTGTGCTGTTGTAAAGAAACTCCTGGGCATTCTTTTCAGTGGAACAGTTGGTGCAGGAGAGCAGCCTTTCTTGAAGTTTGCACTGCATGAGATGGGCCTCCTTCACCGAGCGGTGCGGAAGAATTCTAGGTCTCTTGTAGAACTACTGTTGAGATATGCCCCAGAGAGTGTACGAGATGAACTAAATTTGGAATACAAATCCTTGGTTGAAAGTCATGGGGATTTCTTATTTAGACCTGATGTTGTGGGGCCTGCAGGTTTGACTCCTCTTCACGTTGCTGCTGGTAGGGATGGATCTGAGGATATACTGGATGCACTGACTGATGATCCAGGAAAGGTAACGTAGTTTATCTTTCCATAAAGTTTGATGTTTATGGCGAGCCATATAACTTTGTTTCTTCCACGCATGCATTCTTCTACCAAACCGTTCATTATCTTGCTGAGCCTGTGCTATATTGTCTTGGCCTGTACAGCGTTCTTATATGGTAGAGCTAGTTTTGGGGTAATGAATTTTGACACGCGTGGCTCTACTCTGAGTAGCGTTCAATTTATCAATGAACTAGAACTGAGTGCTTGTGCTTCTATTTAAAAAGATTGCCAATGTACTGCATGTTTGGGAAAACTTAAAAAATTTTAAGCTGGTCAAACATATTTTTTATTTACACAGTTTGTAGGACTCACAACTTACCACCTACTTATTATCCACACATTCCATATGACCTACAGCTTATAAGAACTTAATAGTATGACCAAGCAAGCACTCGTATAATTAGATTGCTGGTTTTTTACTTCAGGTGGGAGTCAAAGCTTGGAAGAGTGCTCGTGACAGCACAGGATTTACGCCCGAAGACTATGCTCGATTGCGAGGCCACTATTCTTACATTCATCTTGCGCAGAGGAAAATTAACAAGAAAGTATCTTCCGGGCATGTGGTGGTTGATATTTCTGGCACTCTTACAGATGGAAGCACCAATCAGAAGCAAAATGAAGGGGTTACAGCTGGTTTTGAGATAGGAAGGACCATTCAGCAGTCATGTAGGGTTTGTGATCAGAAGCTTGCTCTCGGTATTGGCAGTCGATCTCTGGTTTACAAGCCTGTAATGCTCTCAATGGTGGGCATAGCTGCTTTGTGTGTTTGCATGGCTCTTCTTTTCAAAAGCTCGCCTGAAGTTCTCTTTTTGTTCAGTCCCTTCAGGTGGGAGATGTTGGACTATGGTTCCGGCTGAGTTTGACACGAAATTAAGTGTGATAGGTCTTTTATATTTGTATAAGCTGTAGAGTCGATACACGTATAGAAATAGCTCTTTTGACAAGATTGCAGATTCTAGGAGTATTAACCTATTTATATTGTTCCATGAAAATGTAATTTGCTTTGCTTTGCTTTTGGGGAGTGTATCTGTGACTTTTACATACGTCGTGATATTGGATTGCTTAATTAAAAGCAACTTATTTAACAAATTGTTGTGAGATTTATCTCTTGTGAAGCAATAGGCTACACAATGTATGTTAGAAACTATCCATTATGTAATGCTCTGTTCAATACATATGGGCCATTCACTGCATTAAAAACTTTCCAGATGCTGCAATCTCACATCAGTTTCTTACCTGCATCTGATGAGAGGGGGACTGGAGCCTGTGCTAGATGGCAGAGAATATCGCGTTGAGAAATGTTTGGTGTACGATCGACAACTAACATTCTATCATTGGACAATTTTAACAAATAGTTTTCACGACTAATGATTTTTTTGCTAATGCATCAATTGTCAATAAAGTCGTCATCCTTAGTTGTACGAATAACATTATTTTATCATGTTTACATGCCTTGAAATTTGCGGCGGGCTTTCCGTATCGTTCATGGAGAAGTTAATTTACATATATGACCAAGCATCTGGCATCAACTGGAGTGTCGACCGAACCGTGTAGGCATCTTCCATGAATAAATAAAATAGTTCATCCTCTTCCTCTGTCACTCCTGAACTGCTAGTATCAAACGTTAGAAATTTATGTCATTTTATGTTCTATATAAACAGGCTAGATAAAGACTAGATATTATCTCTACTAACCTTCGTATTTACTAAACTTAAAGTACATTGAATGCAACGATGAAAACTACAAATTCCACGGTCCAAGTTATAGATATATAGTTAAAATGGAGATAATCCCGTCCATATCTTCCTTAAAAGTAGACTTTGCAACTCTGATCTCCTCTTCTCCATTTTCGTTCTTCCCCTAACTCCAGTTACATGTTCATTTTTGTTTTTATTTTACCGAATTCCAAGAAATTAATTGACAAAATAGTTTTTTTTTTTTTTCGGTAATTAACACTAAACGTTCTTACATTTCAATGTTATTGTGCAAAACGTATCTACATTTTTTTTTTTTTGGCATTTTCATACTTATTTCCATCTTTCATTGTAGAAAATCATCATTTCATCAATTTTTTCAATTAAAAGCTGTAAAATTATGAATATATCCTCATATTTAGATAAAACAATAAAAAAGGAATAAAGAATAAATTGCAACTGTACTCTCAAATTTTTCAAAAAAGTATAAATAAATTCCAAATAAATAATTAAAAAAATTTGTTCTTTATTTTTCTTTCTTTCTTTTTGTTTTATTTAAAGAGAAGGATTTATTTGTCATTTTACAACTTTTAATTGAAAAATTGAATGAAAATGATGATTTTTGCAATGAAATGTAAAAATAAGTGTGAAAAATGTCAAAAAAGAGAGAAATATAGGGACGTTTTGCACAATCATTTTGGAAGGTAGTGACGTTATGTGCTAATTACCATTTTAATAATTTATTTGGATCAATTTGCACTTTTTAAAAAGTTTAGGAGTATGATTGCAATTTGTCTTTAATTTTTCATTTTTTTAATCGAGAAATTGAATGAAAATGATGATTTTCCGCAATAAAATGTGAAAGTAGGAATGAAAATGCCAAAAAATAAAAAATATGAACGTTTTGCACAATAACATTAAGATGTAAGGACGTTTTACGTAATTACCGTAATTACCCTTTATTTACGTCAAAAGAAAACTCATTTAATTGCATAAATTTATGACGAGATTCAACTTTCTATCCCTTCATAATATCATATTAACAAAATCAATTTTCTTTTGTCGTATTTGTAAAAAACCCTTCACGTTGTTCTTTTTCAATCGAAAATGTTTCACAAATTTTTTTGTACAATTTTTAAGTAAATTTGAATATAAAATATAAAGTTCAACAAACGAGACATGCAACAATTTTGTTACGTTTCTAGGTCAATGTGGCTACAAAAAAGTTGCGGTATTTTCATCTTGCCCTTTTTGGGCGTGACGGTGGTGGCAGCGTGGGTGGGTCAGGTGGAAAGTGAATCTTGTTTTTAAATTTTATTTTACCTTTTGCTTTTTTAAGTGAGAAATAATTTGACAATATTGTCCATTGAAATTAAATAAAATGGCAATAACATTGCATCCACAGTACCATTTGAATGAATTCCATCCAAAAGGACTATTCGAAAAAAAAAAAAATTTTTGAAATCATTTGCACGATACTTAAAAGGTTTGGACCAAAAAATTGCAATTTGAGCAAATGTAGAGACCACATGCACAGTTTCCCCGCCGAAATATGTAGCATTGGATGTCAAAAGTCAAATTTTAATATAAAATCATAAGAGAAATCGAAAAAGTTGAGATATGCGGTGAGCGTGGATCGAACACGCGACCTTCAGATCTTCAGTCTGACGCTCTCCCAACTGAGCTATCCCCGCTTGTTGTGAACGCGTCTGAATAATATTAATTTGTAGTTTCTAATGCCAACCACAATCCTCTTTAATCCAGTCTGGTTTTGAAAGGGCATTTGGGAGTTGTAGAAGAAGATGGGGCGTGGCAGGATTCAATCCTTCAAACAACAATTCTCTTTGCGTTTGTTCTCTCTTTTATTAATTACTAGTTTTCTGC
>CAIGRP010086092.1:0-15504 GCA_903798385.1 Fraxinus cuspidata | reverse complement strand
ATAAAATAATAAAATAAATGAACAAAAATTCAAAAAGAAAAACAAAGAAATAAAACTTCATATTTCCCCTTATCCTCATCCTTTCCCCCCCATACCCACTGCCAACACAAATACCATCACAACCACTACCACCACCACCATCGCCGCCGCCGAACCAAAATCCATCCACCTATCGTCGGTCGTTGTCACCCACCCAAACATTTTTTTATTTTTATTTTCTGTAATTCATTTCGTTACAAAAAACTGAAAGCAAAAGAAGACGAAATTGACAAATTTGGAAAATTAAAATTGACCTTGGAGGGGAAGGGAAGTCCATGTGCATAGATAACCAGATTTGAAGAGATTCAGCACTAACAAATAAGGCCACAGCAGACACTTTGAGATAGATGAGTTTAGAGTTAATTATTTTTGAAAATTGAAATCAAAACTGTATGAAATGGGTATGATTGTCGGGGAAGAATTTGCCACTTCTTCGATGGTTGATTTGAGAGAGAGCGAGTTTAAACAGTATATATCGCGTTCGAGCGAAATAGTTCCGACAACGGCCATAGAATCGAATTGCTAGGATTTGCTCCCCAACAGATGAATTTTGTCTCTCCTATATATAACTTGCAGGATTTTTTTACGGTTGATCGGAGGCTAGCGGAAGTGGAGCCAGCAGAGGAGGACCAAATTGACCCTGTAACGTCGTCATCGACGTCTTCGATTGAGAATAACAGTGATGAGGAGGTGTCAGGCGGCGACGGTGTCGAAGGTGAAGGTGAAGGTGAAGAGGTGCAGAGCAGCTGAGTGAATAAAAAAAGGGTTTGGTTTTGATATTATTTTTTAAAAGATAAGTCAAAAACGTGCTTTAAAATACAAGTAGGACCCGATTTACGGTGATTAGGAGGCCTAAGCTGATTTGGCGTGATTTATCTCGTGTAAATTGTCACATCAACTTTCCGTTAGCCACATCAACAGAAATGGTAACGAAACTTTTTTGGTCATAGATGGAGTGCAAACGGAAAAAGTTTGGTGTGCTGTGCAGTGTAAAGTATGTTAAAGTTGAGTTAGCAATCCGTGACCATGCTATAAGTTGAGCGATTTTTTAAATTGAGCTACATTACTTTGAAAGAATGTATTCTGGAATAGTAGATTGACGGAGAATTTGTGGTTAAAAAAGAAGAAAAAGTTATTGATGTGATGGAAAATATTATTTTATTGAAGAATATATGGTTAAAAATGAGTAGAAAAATGAGAATGAAAATTTTAATGTGTACCAAACAGGGGCTAACTCGAAGATTTGAGAGAAAATATATAATTTCTTAATTACCCAATAATTTCCTTGATGAGCACTTGCACTTGTACATCATCCTTTTAGCAGTACTTCACTTGAGCTAGCTAGTTTTACATCATCCTTTCAGTAAATAGGCATCAAACATGCAAGTGATGCTACAAAAATGGACTTGAACACGATCGAGGAAGGTAGGCATCCGTTGTCATTGCGAAAGAAGGCTTGGTAAACCGGCAAATTAAGCAAGACCAGCAACCCAGAAATAGTCATTTGTGGAATGAACTTTTCTAAATCCATCAATGTTGTAACAAAAACAACATTCTTGATTCCCCATCCCAAGCTGAAAAGATTTAGCACTGCGATTGTTGCTATAATGGTAAACATTATAGATGAAGTTCCAAACTCCATGATTTCATGCTGATACCTCTTTTGCACATCATCATCAACCACCTTTGCAGTGATGGAAAATGATGTCTGAGAGAAGCCAAATTGCCAAATAATTGTATCTATAAAGGCGAAAAGGTAACAAGTCGTCCTCCTAATAATCCACATTCTTTGCAAGTTCCACCATCCCTTCAACGTATCGCCACAAATCAGGTTTTCGACTAGGCTGTAAATCGTTTTTGCAGCAAACACATATGCAAATGGTAGGAACCATAAACTAGATACCTGAAATATGATGGAATGGTAACTTTTATACAGCCTTAAAACATTAAAATCAATTTGAAAAATGTCAATGATACCGAAACAAGTACCTCTGGGAATAAGGGCACATTATGGAGCAAGCCAAGTGCAGGAATGACCACATAATACATTGTAGGCAACGAAACCGGAGCCCATAAAAGATAGATACAGTATCCCATTTGGGCACCCAAGTTTATTTTACCATGCCCATATATGAAGGGGCAGTACTTGGAAAAGAAAATCTGAAACAAGCCTTCAGCCCATCTCTTGAACTGAATGAGAGCTATGTCTAACGTCGTTGGAGCAATGCCTAGGAAGGCATGTTTCGTTGGATTGTAAAAAACTGGTTTCCATCCTCTACATTGGATCGTTAAGCCTGTCACTATATCCTCCGCGGGGCACCCGTACACCAGTCCCATCTACATTTTTCGAATCCACAAACACTATCACAATTTCATTTATACAATGGTTTTATACGTACATATGCAATAAAGTGAGACAGAAACAGAAAAAAAAACCTCTTTTCCCCATTGAGTATCCTTCTCATAGCTGCAATTTGCTAGAGGTTTACACTCTTCCTCCAATTTTTGAACTGTTTTATCCTTTGTGTTAGATTTCACATTGTGCAATTCCAATTTGTGATCCTTGGAATACTTATTTCCACAGAGACTTTCTCTCCTGTGGAAACATCCAGTGCCACAGTATAGAGTTCCACCAAAACCATCTATACCAGCAAGCTCGATCTTCATAAACGGAAATTTTAGATACTTCACAATCTAAAACCAATAATCAGAACCAGAATTTCTTATAAAACGTACCTTATTTACTGCAAATGCTACATTGGAATAAATATCATTCTTGGTTATATTATCATAGCGTTGCGGATATTGCACATACGATGTCTGATGTCCTTTCTCTTCATCCATAAAGAAGCACAGCGCATCTCTTATTGTATCCGGATCATTAGCATACATATCACAATCCAAATTAAGGATGATTGGTGCGTTAGTGATCTTTGACGACACTCGTATCTAGGCCAAGAATAAAACAAAGAATAAATCTAAGTGTAACATTGGTTGACAACGATTTGTTGTCAAAATCACAGCATGTGATGTAGAAAACAGTTTTTCAAAATGGATGTATATGATGATGCCAAATAGGATGTTGTCGACCAATGTTGTCAACGAATGTTATACATGTAGCATGATTCGAAAACAAATGACCTCAAATTTTTGCACTACAAAAATAAATAAATAAATAAATAAAAAGCTCTACATAAACAGAAACACCTAAAAGTTGATTACCAATGCATTCATGGATCCAGCCTTGAAGTTGTGTGCCCATCCCGGTCTTTTTTCTCGGGATAAGTATACCAGTGTTGGCAATTTGTTCCCCTCGATATCTACTGCATTAGGGTTCCATCCATCTATTATAATCTGAAAGCAGACCAATTAGTATAAATTCTCTGTAACTAGAGGAAAAAGGAAATTGAAGCCAGTTATATCCTAAAAATTGTTGGATGGGTTTTTGCCAGTAGAGTAAATTTTATTTGTACTCGCTATATTAATAAAAAAAAAAAAAATCTATTAATTATTTTGTATTAAATTGAGTTCTAAGTTGTTAAGCATGGAATGATTCGATTTATAATCCGATTTAATTTTTATTGTCCACAATTTATAAGTAAAGACGAATACTTTATTTATATAAGGTTGTCTCAATTTATTAAACTTCATCTTTGATTTTGGTAAGAAGGTTGAGCTTCATTTTTGAACGTAGGATTCCCCTGTTCCTAAGGAGGATCCAAACCAATATAGCCTTGATATGGTCGAGGGGTGGTCCGAGGATCACCATGGCTCCTCTCTTCTCGAGAATTATTACATCCTTAAATTTAATTTGTGAAATTAACAACAAGAATTTAATTTTACTTGATTGCTGTACTTAGGAAATTAATCATATACGTGTATAAGTTATCAATGAATGAGACAAAATCATTGATCAATATCTCGATACATTGAGAATTAAAGTGAAATGAAAAGAACATATATAAGCTATATGAAATTATTAAACTATTTAATAGGCAAAAGCATGATATATATATATAAAATCTAATGGATAGTTAAATTTGAGCTTAGTAAATCGATATTGATTATTGAATTAATTTTGTGATGTGATCACATGAGACTGACAGACAAAAAGTGAAATTTAAGGTTTATGTATATTGAAAAAGGGATTTTGATCATTTTATCTTGTTTCAAATATTCGACATGATATATGTGGATGTATAAGAACGATAAGTTAGAGGATATAATTGCAGTGATTTGAATTAGACTAAAATGCAATATCGTTCTTTTAGTGGAATAGAATGGAGTTAATAAATTATATCGATTGATTAAGAGTTGATCAAATTTAGATTAATACATTGGAGCTTAGTTTAATTGCTCTGATTATGTTCCTTGATGGCTTCAAAATAAATAATAAGAGTTATAATTTATTATTGGTTGTGATTGTATTAATTAATTATTTGGATGGAGAAGTGTCACATCTGCCAAACATGTCATTCATATATGGAAAAAGTTTGATTTGGATTAGAACTAAAAAGAAGAGTTATGGTTATGAAATGTTTCCATATCCTAGTCACGTCCATATTATAAATAGGCACTTATGATACATTTATTCGAGTTTCTAAACTTTATAAATTATGATTTGAGCAAATATTTACCTAATTTTGAGTAAATATATAAATTATAGGAAAGTTCTCGACTTGGACGCAATTGGCATGAAGAGAGATGCTTTTGAGCCTAATTGGAGTTGATTACGAGAAATTGAAATAAAACAAATTGTACATGATCAATTAGAAGTATTAATAGAGAAATTGGAAGAAAATCACAAGTTTTGAGAATTAAATCCGACATTTGAAAAGTTTATAGACTTGATTATAAACTTTTAGAACTTGCATCGAATCAATTAAGGATGGGGGAGGATCAAATTGTAAAGATTTTAATATGAAGGACCAAAGATGCAGATAGGATGGGACTCGGACCAAATCAAAAGAGAATCAGGGACCAAATTGAGCTCAACAAAAAAGAGAGGCCTTGCGATCATTATCACTATCCTGGTGATTTTAGTTCTGTATCTATCTATAACGTCAAGCCCATGCGATATGGGAAAATTTTTGTTTTCTATTTTGATTCAACCGCTTATTGAAAAGCAATTAGGAACGAGTTTGACCTAATCTTGGTGGCTATAACTACATCATTTTATCTATTATTCAAGAGGAAAGCCTAAATATAGTATATAGATATTTTTTGCAAGATTTGAAGAAACTTTTGATGCAAAATACTTGTTCCATACACATTTTCATATATCTTTACTTGGGTTGAAAAAGATACTGAGGGAGATTCATCAAGAACCGTTGAAGAGATTCAAGATTGTTTTACATCTTTCTTTTTAGCATTTAATTACGGAGATGTTTAATGATGGAGATGCTGTATCGATTCAATTTGTATTTTTGTATTCATATGATGTTTGGCTAAATGTATAAATGCTAGGATAACGTCTTATATTTTAATGTTTTGATATTAATTTTTAGCCCTTGTTTGAGCGTCATTTTATTAAAAATTTATTTTTTCAATCACATATTTTTCAATATAATAATATTACACATAAATAGAAAAAAATTCTTCATTTTTAACCACACATTCTCCAAAAATCACTATTCAAAATTGCATTTTTTTCCCTCAAAATGTGCTCAAACAAGGGTTTAATTTTGTTTGGTTTGAATGATTCTTAGTAGTTTAATGTTTTTCAATTACACGAATTGAATTGATTTATGATTTTTATCTACATTCTGGAGAAAGAATATGAATATAGCACGCAGCAACATTCATTGTAAAATTTGATAAGGGATAGAGTACCACAATGCTTTTCACGTTGTTGAAGAATACCAGAGAAGGTTCAATGGTCTAAAAGTGGAATCAAGAAGAATATTGCAAAAAGTATATTTCTAAAGGAACTCTACAATAATAGTTCCTAAATCACGCCACTATTTTACAGGGATTGAAATCTAAATTTTAATTTAGGTAAGTCCACAATTAATTTTAATCATATATTTTATGAATCCACAGCTTTTCAATCACACATTTCATTAACATCTATCAAAATTTACTAAAAATCTGACTTTAATCCGCGTCAAACAGGGCTATGTCTATCATTCCAACAAAATCATTATATTCTTGTCAATACACAAAGTAATTAAATCCTACTTTTCCAACAATGAATATTACCTGAACAATGGATTGATGATCCTTCTTTGTGACCTTAGAGTTCCACTCTAAGAATCCTCTGTGTTGATCCTTTATGTCATTCGAAATGAAGCCCTTCTCTACTGCCAAATCTATTCTTCTCTTCATATCTTCATAAAATTTCTGCAAATTTTCTTTCAATGTCATTTTTCTTTAGCCAGCGATTTCAAAGTACTGTTAATAATCTTAACTGAAAATTCACCTTGATATTACAAAATTCGTGCGCAAACTCTGGATGGTTCATATCAATATTTCGAGCAAAATAGGCTTGAGGCGATCTCGTTTCCACATTAAATTTCTTGCAGAAAGGTATCCAATATTTCGAAAACTTAGAGGCCTCCAATAGAGCATAGAATGTGAGTTCTGAACCACCATCATCTGAGAGGTAAACACTCAGCTTTTCCGGTGGATAATTATACGACATGACTGATAAAACCGTGCTGATTACCATTGATGGTGGCTCTAAAATTGGATCAGCCGTGCAAACAAAAACGTCGACCCTTGGTAACTTGTCCTCGTATCTGTAACATGTTCAAGTCAAAAACTAGATCTGTTTTAACGTTCGCGCATCGTAATGGAGAGAGAAAAGTACCTGAGGGAGAGGCTGTGCTTGAAGGGATGGCGAAAAACAACGTTCCATCGAGCAGACTGAGTAAATATCCAATATATACCGAACATTAACTCAGAAATGAACATCCCAATCCATGCATATCTTCCTGTTCTTGGAATACAAATTAATCTGTATCCCCATATTGAAACTATACCCAGAAATATCGTTAAAGAAAATAGTTTAAAAGCAGTTCTCCCTTTTGCTTCTTTGGTCTCGAACAAAAGAACTGCTGCTGCTTCTCCATGCGCACTCATCTTTTCTCTCTTTGAGTTCTCTGTGGATAGCACCATTTGTTTTCTTGCACTTGTGGAGAATCATAGCACGTGACTGGACAGAATTTATCATTGAGTACTGGTGCAATACAATATTTTGTATATCTTAGTCTTAGCTCAATTATGCAAGAGTGGGGTGGGACAAAAGTACCTATGGTGGATAAGCAACCAATCACGTTAGGAGCATTTGATATTGAAAGGATATCATTAACAACCACAATAAAACGTCCAAAGTTTGTCCACCACATAGCAATTGTCAACTTGATCGCGTTACACGCCCAATAAAGACATCGAGGGTTGAATTAAGTCCAAGTTGCTAAATGAAACAAAAACAATGGTTCATCTTACGAAGAGATCATTCTTTGGTAAATATTTTGGATTTGTGACGAAAAAGAGATTTGATCAAACTCTGTTATAACATGCGTGTGAATAGTTGTTATAGAATTTGTCGGTAATTTCGACGGATATGTATATGTAGGTAAATCTGTCAATAATAATCAATAATTATGTTGTCGTTGAAAATTATCGATGGGACTTTACCTTGGGTATGAATCGAGGGAAAAATTACATCGATAAGTAGGGTTATCGACGAAATATTTACCTTTAACAACGAAAATATCTATTGTTGAAGCTACCGTTTCTAGCTTGAATTTATATATGGAAAAGATTGTCATATTTATAAATTTGATTAAAATTTCAAAATCGCCATATATAACCATATGCCCATCACTGCGTTATCATCTTTGTCTCATCATCACATATTATAGTAGACGAAAAGGACATTAAGCCCAATTTTACGAAGTTCTTTTGTGATTTAGAGCGTGTTTGATGTCTTTTTTTTTTTTTGGCAAAGTGCATTTTGAAATAGTAATTTGATAAAAAAAACGAGTAGTTAAAAATAAGAAAAAGTTTTTAATTTGCATATAATATTATATGCAAATTTGTGGTAAGAAGCGACGATGGCAATCAAAAAAACAACTCTTGCGTCCATGTTTAAGTCTAAAAGATTTAGTTAGATGCATGCAATAAGGACAAGCCATTGGACCATGAGTACTCCATCCAAATAGCATGTCATATCCAGGAAAATCACTTATAGTCCACATTAAAGATGCTTTCATTTGAAAATTTTGCTTCGTATATATGTCGTAAGTTTCAACTCTTTCCATAAAATTTTCAAATCATCGATTAGAGGACGTAAATAAATATATAAATTTTTGCCTGGACTTTTAGGACCTGGGATGACCATGCTCAGAATCATGTTATCTTTTTCCATACACATCCAATGTGAGAGATTATACACAGTGATAATTACTGGCCAACACGAGTGTGGCTTAGAATTTCTACCAAAAGGACAAAATCCATCGGTGCATAAACCTATATGCACATTACGATGATTAAGGGCAAATTCTGGATAAATTGTGTCAAAGTGCTTCCATGCTTCACCATGTACAGGATGTGACATCTCTCCACTCGTATATTTATGTTTCAAATGCCATATCATTTGCTCAGCAGTATGCCTTAACATATACAACCTTTGTAGTCTAGGTATTAGAGGTAAATATCGCAATACCTTGTATGGCACCTTACGCCCCGATCTAGAAGGTTTCTCTTTATATCGTTCTTTACCACAAATCGAACACTCTTTCAAATTCTCAGTTTCTTTATAGTACAACATGCAACCATTATCACACGTGTGTATCTTCATATAACCAAGACCAAGACTACTTAACATTTTCTTTGTTTTGTAAAATGTATCCTCCAATTGTGCACCTTCTGGCAACATGTCTATAATTATGGACAACATGCGATCATAACATGTTGCGGAGATATTAAATTCAGACTTACAATTCAAAAGCTGTGACATCGCTGAAAGTTTGGTGTGCTTTGTACAACCAGGCCATATAGGTTCATCAGCTTCTCGAAGTAATCTAAAGAAATTTGCAGCTCTTGGATTCGGCTCATGTTCTTCAGGAAAAGAATGTTGCTGATTCAAAAAGTATTGTAGATACTAGGGCCCATAGCATCCATCAACATTACTTGATTTCTACATTCAGTTTGTTCTTGTACATTTGAGGATTCACCTGGATTAAATTGATTAATGTATTGTTCACCATGTGCATACCATTGAGTATAATCATGGGTAAACCCTTTGCTGAACAAGTGAAGTTTTACATCATCTCGCACATGGAATTCTTTATTGCCACATTTACGACAAGGGCATCTAATCTTATCAAATACTCCTGATTGTGAATATGCAAATTGAATAAACTCTTCAACTCCCATAATAAATTCATTTGTAAGAAAGCCCTTATCCATTCGTCGCCACATCCAACTACGATCAGATGACATATTGCTAATAACTAAAAATAAATAATTAGACATGATGTTGAAGTATTGCAAAATTAAAGTAAAAGAATAAGCTTTGCCAAACTTGGTTTGAGTAGCGAAACATGACTATAATATAGTCAATCTAAAAGATATGAGCATATGGACTTGCTATTATATAATGTATATCTAAAATAAAGAAAAGACGATTCCTGATAAACATAAAACAAACTAACTCTTTAATAAGAGACACAAGTTGACAAATCCTAAATGCATTCTTAATGATAAAGCACTATACAAACTTTTGAAGTTCTGAGGATAATTCGCTTGGTAAAAAAAAAAAATTAGACAAGAAGTCACAATTAATTCATAAAGAATGGATCCATTAAAGTCTATAAGGATACAGTAATTGTCTAAGGACATTTGAAAAAATGAAAGCAGTTTAAGATGCTCTAATCTATGGATCCAAAGGATAGGTAAAGATGAAATCGTCATCACATGTGGTGTCATCCATCTAGGATGACAACATACAGACAATCATAATAATAAAAGAGGGAGACATCACATGAGAAGGAGAATGGTTTATCAACTATATTGAAGCTGATTGTTTCTGGATTTAGAAATTAGACATGAAATTTTTTACGGTGGAATCTAGCAGATGTATTTCTAACTTCTAGCATCAATCGTGGAAAAGATGTTGCATATTTTTTGGTTATATGCAGTTAACAGATTCATATGGAGGCATTTAATAAATGACAGAATCAACATCAAACAAGGTATTATCATAAAATTCAAACTAGGAATCTAGAGGGAACAAAAGGACAATTCAGACAATATGCAGATGAATTATTTGAATCCTTGGATCAACAAAAGAAGGTCAATCTACAAAACAGTACTAAACGAATTAACAGCTTGAGAAGAATAATCTAATAAATGTACTTCCTCCGATATTAAACAATGAACAGATGGACTAATCATAACATACAAAAATCTAGCCAATTAAAATTCCACAATATTTTATCCTGCTAATATTACAGCAGCATAATATTTGCATCCCTTGAACTAAATTTAATCATACTTAATGAATGACGTTGGTATTTGCTTTATGTTTTTGGTACCTGTATGAAATGCACTTTCTAAGATCTTCTTAGTATTTGTGGAGCTATATTATGTACAATTGTGCCAATTGTTCAACATTTTATTCATAAAAAAAAAAAAAAAAAGTGTCAGTGTAGCTGAAAGGCATTAGTATTCTGTTCAAATTTCAAATATCTTGCCCCTGATTTCTAAGGATAGAAACTTTTTAGCCTATTCTAACATTTGATGCGAGAATGTAATTTCAACTCCAAAACTTCACACGTCAAATATTATTAAGAATCTCACAAATATAATTTATAACATTCGTCGATTACCAATCCTTCACATAAGTTCCACCTAACTACAAAGCAAAATACTTCCATTAAACCATAGTCATAACATCTCTGTAGTAATCACTTACATTATCAAACATAAATTAAATTTTCAATTTCTATATTTCACAAACCAATAGACATGCACAGCAGGGAAATCAAGAATCCAAAAAACCCAAATTAGAAAACAAAATCAAACATAATAATAATAAAAAAGATCCCATATCAATGATGTTGCTAACTTGACTGAAATTGAAATTTTGGAAGAAAATAGCAGAAAAGAGAACAGGGGTAAAAACGAGGGGAAGATCCGGGGAAAAATTTCACCAAGAACATTACCTACGTAGAAGAAGACGGGATCTACCGGTGATATTGAGAGAAAACCAGTCGGGGATTCTGGAGAGGACCGAGAGATTGAAAGAATATTATGTAATTTTGAGAGGTGATTTGTGAGAGAGAAGGGTTTTGATGGAGGGAAAGTTTCCTAAAATTAATGAACGTGTATTGGTGGGAGGCCAAATAAAATTGGGAGGGAAGTGAAAATCTATTGGTAATGTAAATTAATAAATTCTTCTATTTTGTTTATCCTTTTAATTTAGAAAATTATCAAATAAAAAATAAAATTATTTACTATATTTTTACAATTTTTATTTTAAATTCTTAATAGTGAAATAGAAATTGTTATGAACTTTAAATTTCAATAATTCATTGAAGGATCCCATCACTTTCGCCACCTCAAATTTCTCTATCCATCCCAAACTTTTTTATTTTTATATATTTATATACTCCCTCCGTCCCAATTATATAGGCTTGTTTCGTTTTTCACATGGATTAAGAAAGCTTCTTTAATATCATTGAAAATTTAATTTTTGCCAAGATCTTTCATCATGTAAAACTAAATTATTGTTGAAACTAATAAAGAAATTGAAGAAGAAGAAGAAATCAGAGTTGTTTCATATTTCCAAGAAGTGAGAAATGTGTGCAGTTGAATGATTTCAAGAAGTTGGCATATTAAGTCGGGAAAATTTAATAAGGGTATATTGGTAAAGGAACACAACAAAATATTCTACATTAGGAAACAAACA
Organism: Fraxinus cuspidata; assembly: GCA_903798385.1. NCBI lineage: Eukaryota > Viridiplantae > Streptophyta > Magnoliopsida > Lamiales > Oleaceae > Fraxinus > Fraxinus cuspidata. The sequence goes on along the minus strand of CAIGRP010086092.1, from coordinate 3,545 downwards.
TATATATTTTGGACAAGAGAAAAAAGAAACTCAGCCTATATAATTGGGACGGTGGAAGTATTTTTAATGTCAATATTGTTTTTAAAAAAATAATATCAAAATTAACTAACTAAAAAATATGAACGGAGCTATTATACCCCTGTTTTGCCATTCGTAAAATTTCGACGAAGGATCGTGACATGTTAGTTGTCAGAAAAAAATATGTAGTAATTTATGAAAAAAAACTATTGAAATTGAATATGTTTTAATAGGTATAGTTATTAAATCAAAGCCATGATGATCAAATTCGTGTATATTGTCGAAGACTTTTAGAAATATATGAATGTACACTTGATTATAAGTTAATTATTCTATTAAGATGCTATACGCTAAAATCTTCGATGAAAAGTCTCGTTATCAAAAAATAGTAATAAAACCTTGTTTTAGTATTTTTTTCCTTGTGTTAAAATTCCGTCTGTATTTCTTGTACGTGATTAGATTGATCTTTTTTTTCGTAATTAAATTACTGCATTGTCAAAAAAATTAGAATGTTAAATAAAATAACATTATTTACATTAATCCTTGAGCGATTAACCATTACCTTCTATAAGTTCAACTTTATCATTTTCAAATTGATTTACCTAATATCAGCAACAGATTTTTCGTGGTTGCCTAGCAATGGGGGAGGGGAAGGAAGAGTCAGAGAGCAAGAACTAGGGCCAAGTCGCAGCAATTACTCTGTGGAAAGTAAGGGATGGATATAGGTAAGAATATCTATTGGTAAAAAGATTTCGCCACTACCAATTGAAATTCGGTAGCAAATTACTGTAGTTCAAAGTGAATTACTTTTATCAATGGATAATCCGTTTCTGATTACCAACGTCACCTACGGAATATTCGTAGGTGAAATATCCAAATGTTATACGATTACATGAGACACAAAATATCCGCGGGTAAAGAGATATCGTCGTTATCAACGAAAATTCTGTTGCTGATTACTGTAGTTAAAAGTGGATTACTTTTACCAACGGATAGTCCGTTTCTAATTACCAACGGATGTTGTCCGTTGGTGTTTATCGATACGTCACCTATGGAAATATCCGCATGTGAAACATCCCAATGTTAAACGACTACATGAGGTACGGAATATCCGTTGTTAAAGAGATATTACCATTACCAACGGAAATTTCGTTGTTGAATATTGTAGTTAAAAGTGGATTACTTTTACCAACGGATAATCCGTTTCTAATTACCAACGGATTAGATCCGTTGGTAATTTTTCGTTGGTGAAAAGCTATTTTTTAGTAGTGTTCTACCATAATTTCGAGATATATTTCTAAGTATTCCATTAATATTATAGTTAAAAAAACTGAGTTCAACTCCAACAGCAGAAATTCCTACAAATTTAATATTATACCTGTATTTTAATCTAAAAATGAACAAGAAGTCAACTTTTAATGCACACACAAACAAGTTAAATAGACATATATCTACATACACATTGAATGCATACATGCATATGGACAATAATATATTAAGAGAAAAAAATAAAAAGGAAAATAGGAACTGGCTGTCCGGGCCACCAAGCTGGGTTAGAGCATCAACAAATCTTTAATGGTGCTCCGAAAACGCGTGATTTGCTGCCATAGGTTAGTAATTCTAAAGCATTTTTGTTCATTTCCATGACATGGGATAATTTTAGTTTAGTTTAGATATCGGGTCATGGCGTGTATAGTGCACTTATAAAATCATGGGCCAGTAGCAATAATGAATAACCTAATTTATCTTCTGTGATTATTTTAATGGGTTGGTTGTAATTTGTGTTGCTAAATTGGTACCATTTTTTATTTTGATAAGTGAAATTTTAAAATTTGTAATTCGTTAAAATTAATTTTTTAATTAAAAAATATAAAAAAAAAAGGTTTGATTTGATTTTGTGCAGTTTTATAAAATCAAAACCTTAACCAAACTATTTTGAAATGATTTGGCTGGGTTTAAGGAAAAAAATCGTGAGTCCACATGAACCCAAACCAACTGGTTCGGTTCAATTTGTGGTTCTATGGTTTTGTTTTTTGTTTTATTTTGTTTTTTGTTTTTTTTTAAATGCAACCCTAATCCTTACGATGTATCCTTATGCTGAATTTATTCTCCTCTACAGTGCTCTAGAACAGTCAGCAATCATCTCACATATTCCAATGGACTTTTGTTTCTTATGGAAACAACACAAATCTGTAAGAGTTTCAAGGAACTCGACTTTTGTGTACTTGAAGGATATAAGCAGAATTTAGAGAGAGAGGAATTCAAATTAGAAGTTCTATTGTATTGAATGGTGCGTCTTAATATGGCAAAAAGATAATCAATTTATAGAGCATTCGTGGTTAATCGAACAACCTAAATGACTTTTCAAGAGAGGTGGCTATTCAAGTAGAACGTAGATGATTGTTTGGACAAAAAACAAGCTTTAGACGCAAGACTGGACTATAGACGCAAGACGCAAGACCCAAGTTCGGGCTTGAGCTCACGCCGACCGGACAACGACGAGTGTGCATGTGATTTGAACCCACACGCGTCTAGGTCGTCACCCATTCTAAAAATTGGGTGCCATTTAGTGCCCACACTATAAGGTCAAACTTGAATCTTATAATCACATACTTTCCCACTAATTTTCTTACGCGGGACAGAGGTTTCCAAAAACACTTCATCAAAATTATTAACTTGTATTCCATGTTGCACATAGATGACTTACTATTCAAATATTATTCAATATTTAATGAGTTTAAACATATAAATATTGTTGAAACTTTATTTCATGAAACTTAAACTTTATAATTCGCCAAGATCTTCATGTCAAATCACCAAGAAATTTCTTAACGCGGAACATATCTTGATCCATTGATTTGTGACTTGGATCTTGAATCTTTATATTTGGTTCTTGAATTTGATTGCTCCAACATTCTTCTCGATTCTCGATTGTGAGTTTATGAATCTTCCTTTTCAATATGTTTTCTCTTGTATTCTTGTATTGATGGGATGTCACAAAGAATGAGAATTTCACATATGAATTGTGGACCATAACCCTATATATTATTCCATATGTATTCGGCACATCGTCAAATACAAACCATAATGGATCCGGTCTCTACACATATAACCCGACCCACACCTTATTTAGATGTTCAAAGCCCAATTACTTAATTCTTTATTAGATCACTTTAATTTTGGGCTTAACTTTAAGATAACCTTTATACACAACTAATTACATATGTCAGCCCACATGACAAATTGAATAATTTTCCAACAATCTCCCACTTGGGCGACATTGTTACCTTATAAATGTGTATAACCTTATGAGCTCAAAACTTTTGCTATCATAACCAAAAGCATCTCTAAACAATCTCGTCCATTGATTATATCAATATAGGATCAAAGCGGTCTTCGTTACTAATATTATAACTAAACCCTCAATGGTCACATACACCAATACAATCAAATGACATATATTAAGTGTGGATGTGTAGTATGGAAATTACAAGTAATGTGATCAAACATGCTTATTTCCAACTGGT
>CAIGRP010086086.1:0-10474 GCA_903798385.1 Fraxinus cuspidata | reverse complement strand
CATTCATGTCGTTGCGATCAACAGTCAATGATCTTCGGCCGCCCGTGCTGGACTTCAGGGCTAGATTCGCCCCTGCCAAATATAGAGAGAGCAATAAAGGAGGAATGTAATTAAGCCTTCTTGCTGATACTGTCCCTTTTAATTCACTTTGGGTCTGAATAATGTACTGGCACTTAGCCAACTTCAAATTTATCGAAAATAAAATTTGATTATCTCTGTTTTTGTTTTGGTACGTCGAAATGCACTCAAAATTCATTAGTCCAGCGCAATATAAACTCTAGAAAAATGAAACAGTTTTTGCGAGTCAAATTTGTACGTTACTGGTAATCTCTAACACCTGATTCTTCCAAGAGAAAATTATGGAAAGGACAATTCTTTTTTTTTTTTTTTTGTTGGAAAATCAAGTTAATTAATAGAGGATAAACTGAAAACTAGGAAAACTTAATTTTCTTAAGTTAATTGCAAGTTGAATAGCATTAACCTATTACAGGCTTTTCTCATGATATTGTGCAACATTAACAGATATTGTAATTAAATTTCAGGGTAATTTAGCATGTATATTAGTACATATGGTTCACATATTTTTACAAGAAGTCAAGAACCACACTATAGTTAAAATGAAATCAAGGGACATATTTTTTTTTGTACATTTAACTTGACAAAATTGAAGTACAAGATACCAGACACGCTCGAACCAGGTTAGTCAAGAACCACCTAGACTTCAAACCAGGTTAGTTTTTTCTTGGACCTTAATTCAAGAAGAACTGCAACATAATTTGGCAAATATATAACCTGCTACATCTAAATATTTCTTGTTTGGTTTAGCTAAAAATGTTGATAAAAATCTTAGTAAAAATCAATAATTAAATTTAACCACACATTTTCTGGGACCTACAGCTTTTATCAACTTTTCAAGTATACATTTCATCTTAGCAAAACTAAAAGGGGTTTAATATGGGCAATTGCTTCCTAGTGGGTCATTGGCGCGGAAACATCCAACACTTTTGGTCTTAAACCACCTGTTATTGTTCCGGCCATTTGCGTCTAATTGCATTACTGCATTTTGTAATTTTTATGGCGTGTGCTCTAATTTTGAACCTGAACTGCAGGCTATTTTGGATGGGCTTTAAGTTACGTGTTCGCGTTAGCTTCACTCATTTATGGTTTTGAGTCGGATTCGTCTATGGCTTTGTTAAAAGAGGTCTTAATTTTATTTCATTTTTGTTTAAAGGCTTTGTCTCGAGTTACTAAAGTTTTAACCCTTGTTTGCTGTAGATAAAAATTATATTTTTAACAGATTTTGATAAAAGTTGATGAAATGTGTTGTTGAAATTTAATAAAAGTTGTGAATAAAATTAAATGTTACTTTGATTTAAATTTTAATCAACCTTTTAACCTACATGCAAATATGGGCTATCTTTATTGAAAGGCCGTTGAAACATGTGAAAAAGTTATTGATTTTTGATGGAAGTCTAGGTGGCAATTATTTCATTTAATGTCATAGTGTCATCTATTTCAATCCAATGTTGATAATCAACATTTGTCATAGAATTGCCGTGGATTCTATTAATCTTGTTAAGTTATCTAAATCGTGACAAGAAATTTATAATCACTACGGCTATGTTCTGAATTCAAGATGATTCTAATAGAATTACCGTGGATTATATTATCTTGTTAAATTATCTAAATCGTGACAAGAAATTTATAATCACTATGACTATGTTCTGAATTCATGATGATTCTATTGATCTTGTTAAAGATAATCTAAATTATCACAAGAAACTTATGATCACTATGGTTGATGTCTTGAATTCAAGGAGATTCTATAATTCCTACTCTTCCTCGAAGCAAGTCGATGAAGCAATTTATAATCAGGGTCCCTTCTATATAAGTAGCAGTAAAATTGACCACGAAAAACCAAATAGCAATGATGGTTTCCTTGGTAAAAACTTGTACTGTGTCTTTCAATGTTGTTCATCTTGTCAGAAGCAAAAACAGAAGTTAGAATTCAAAATGATATCCCTAGAGAAAATATTACAATTCATTGTTATTCCGTAGATGATGATGTTGGCACCCATTTACTTACTTATGGACAAAGTTTCTCAATTGGATTCTGGCCAAATTTTTTTGGGGGAACAAAGTTTTATTGTGCCGTGAAAACCTTACATGGTTCTGGCATCTATCTCGTTTTTGATGACTTAATAGCTTCCCAATGTTTCGATTTTTGTCTTTGGTTTATGTCAACGGCCTATGTTTACAAAGAAATGACAAGTCACTATCGTGTGAACGATGGACTCTACATCTCCCCTTAGGGCTGCCAAAATCACTGAAGTATTAAGAAAGGAGCCAAATGCCAGAACATTGAATCCCTTCTCCTTCTCAACTTTTGGATCTTCAAAAATTTAATCTCTCTAGTTTGTTCAAGGGAATAAAATTAAACCAATGATAAGTCTGTCTCTCTCTCTCAGTTTGCTTGTTATGTATGTTTGTATGTATATCCGTTAAGAGTTGATAGGACAACCGATATTTTATTATATTTCTTTGAACCATGCTACGGCGACATAGTCGTTGAAATAATGTTATATAGTTCCATTGAGGTTGCAACTCTAGTCTAAGTGATGCTAAATACTATGTCACATGAAAAGTGAAATCAAATGAGTAATTTAATTCCATTTATCATGGCTAAATAGCATTATTCTAATTCTTGACATAATGGTTGGTATAATGTCACATCGCACTTCATCATTGGATTGTTTTGAACGCATTCAGCATTTTCATCCAATCACATCTTCCCAACTAACATTAGTGGCATACCCTATTTCTCCTCCTTTTTTTCTTAAAATGATCACTAATACTGTTCAGTTCAATGTAATCTTTTTTCCTTTTTCTTTTTCAAAATCATGGCCAATATTATTTATTTCAATCATTCATTGCAAAAACTTGTGGTTAGCTTCTAGTAATTAGTTGCATACATAAATGACTTGTTTCGAGTGGTTAGTTGGAATTTTAATTTCTTTTTATCCTATTTAGTGTACGAAAAATGAAGACTAGAAAACCTTATATATAGTTTTTGGATGTGATCTTGCATAAAAAAGTAGAGGCCTTTAATAAAATTGCAAAATTTTAAGTAAAGTGTAAAGAGTAGTTTTGCGAAAAATGTGTAAGGTTTGAAGGATGGAACTACTGAAAAAGGGACATAATTCTTTGATCAAAGTTAAAACTGCTTTTATAGATTAAAAGAAGCAAGATTTTGCAAAAGGTGTCTGCACTTAAAAACAATAACTTTTTTAGACTTAGAAGATACAACCATCAAACCCTTAGGTTTAAATCCATTCCTCCAAAATATAGACAAGGTTTTCCATTTTCCAACTAAGATAATATTAATCAAAATAAGCTTTTACATAAAACTATATATTGAGCCTGTTTGAGCCCTATATTTGGTATATAATGCATTTTGGAATAGTAACTTGATGGATAATACGTGGTTAAAAAATAATGAAAAGTTTTAAGTTTGCGTGTAATATTATTTTATTGAAAAACGTGTAGTTGAAAAGAAGAGGGAGGAAAATGTATTTAAAAAAATGGGAATCAAATAAGGGCATAATTAAAACATTTAATATTATTTGGTAAGAGATGAAAGTGAAACGAGAAAATTGACCATTAGTTAATCTTACAATATCACTTGCCTTTTTATTCATGCTATATCAAACATAAACAAAAGTTATAATAGTAAGTTTCATAAAACAATATAATAAGGTAGCTAGTGGCGGAGCCAACACTCGGCGAACTCTGGTGGCACTCGCTGTCCTAAAAACTAATGTATTTCTATTGGCACTCGCGGACCTAAAAATGCCCCAAGAAATCTTGAATAGTTACTTTGTATTGTCTAACTCGTGAATTACTCGAAGCTCTTAGGTAAGATTAAAAAAAAAAAAAAGAAGAAGAAGAAGAAAAGATAAGGAAAAAATCAGGTAGTATCAAAATGTTAGTTCAATGAATTAAAGCTTGCTCTTTGAGATGTTGACAAGTTAAGTACTCAAACTCATGTAGTTTTTGGAAATTGGAATTATTGCCTACTCGAAATTGGAAATTGTTGTTGTTAACTTCTTGTTGTTGTGACACCCTGTTATAACTTTAATAGATATAATTTTTATGTTTTAGTGCATTTATATATTGATTGATTTTTTTTAATATTTAATAAAATATTAATAAATAATATCGCTATTGCGGTCGTTGACGATTTAACAGCCACCCTAGCTCAATCGGATTCCAAGATTCGCCACTGAGGGTAGCTAGTAATTCATCAAGCGATTATTATCTTGGTATCCATTTTGTTAAATAAGTTACGTGATGAAGATGGCTAAATTTATTTCAAGGTTTTGCAAAATTTTTTATCTTTTTATTTTTAGTTTAGGCATCTTATATAATTAGTTAGAGGTTGAGGGACCAAGAGTGCAATTGGGTTAAGATAACATCTAAGTTTTATTTATTAGCACAATAGTGCATGTAAGAGGTTGGTAGTTTATTTTTTATTGAAATTATAATATAATCTTGGTTGTTTTTCAGAATTTATGTACAACTCAATGAATCATGATTGCTTTCACCTCTTTTTTGTGTCAGTTTGAATTATTCTCGCTCACTTCTTTCTGCGTCTATAGCCACATTACTAATAGAGATATTTGTGAAACATTCTTGGATGAGATTCAATATTGAGAGTATATGACACAAATCTAATGACAAACCAATTTGCTAAAGCAACAAATATATACGTTGAAGGCCCAATAATGTATATTGTTTAGTGCCACTAAAAGTGGTCGACGTGAGAGAGACGACTATAGGCGTGCGGGTGGCTCTATAACAGGTATGAAGTTGATTGTGGAGAACTCCCATGGTGATGACTATCTTTTTGTCCCTTTCAATCCCAAGCAACGGATGAATGTTCATTTAGATGAAGATTACAGTTGTTGACTATTTTTTGATAAGGTGCCCGATGTCGAGATTTTGAAGGAATTTGTTAGAGTGAGATCCGAATTCTATCGTGGTTGGTTGTATATGTCTTGAAGGAATCAAAGACGGCTTAAGAAAGTCAAGAAGGAGGATCCATCGCTCGCTGGCCGCCTTTGAACCGCTTGAGCAGTTTTTGCAGTGAGGCGACCTCTTGAGCGGTCATCTTATATAAGAAACCCTAGTTCGTGAATTTTGACACTTTTTTCTTTCCTAAGCAACCTCAAACACAAACGAAACAATACTGTTAGTTTCAGTTTACAAGCACCAGATGGATTTAATTTCCAAATTGTCAAGGATTATTCATGGCTGTGGAGGTGGGTTGCCACATTTTGAGAGCCCAACTTAAAATTGATCTAGTAAGACATTTAAGCCCAAAACCCAGTCCATTATTGATCTAATTATCAGATAATTCCATAAGAGTTAAAAGCGCGTTTGATACTTGGTTAAAGAACGCCTTCATTGAATGCTTGACACTTGGAAGGATTTGCACCGTTGGATCTGTTTTTGGCTTATCTCATATAAAAGGCACTTGTGGGCCTTTATGGTTTCACTCTTGCACTCTGTCTGTTTCCGTCTTCGTGATATCTCTCTCTTTCTCTGTGTGTGCATATTATTGTTTATCAACTGGATGATCTTCGAGTGATTTCTTTGTGAGATTATTGTAAATCGAGAGAAGTGCTTAGCAATACATACTACTTTGTGAATAATTGTTGTAAAAGAGAGTTTGAGATATTAGGGTTTCGTAAACCCTTTGCTGTTTTTGTACTATACTCGATCTTTGCCTATTTTTGGGGCATTTTAGTGGATTCGAGCAATATCATTAGGAATGCTCAATGGGGGATTAATCTTTAGAAGCAGTTGCTGAACCTTCAGGGCTTTTGGCCGGAAAATCTTATGTTCTTGCTGTCTCGAGTATTTTCTTTACTTCTTTACCAAAGAAATTTGAGTCACAAACGCTGATTCGTTTTTTACTTGGGATCAACAGTGGTATCAGAGTTTTGAAAATTTATTGTGTTTATCAAATTTTTTGAAAATGATTTGATTCTTTGACTGAAGAATACTTCGCAAAAATCTTAGATCTGTAAAGATCTATAACTATTTATGTCAAGAAATCATTTGATTTGAACTTCAAGCCGGCCTATGGTATTTTTCTTGAGTATATTTACGATTCTATAGTTCTGGTAATAGATTATCTAAACCATCTCATTCTATCTTTCAAAAACAGTTACTGTCTACTCTTACCGAATTCCTGAAAACCTCATGTATTTACCATTGTCTAGGGATCCCTGAGAGAGCCCTAGAATCTGAGGAAAGTAGGGTTTTGGTCTAAAGAAATCCATAAGTGATAGATCGCTTATTGTTTTCTTCCGTGAAATCATAATATGCGATATTTGTTATTGATTGAATTTTGGGTTAGATTTATAACTGTATAAAATGCAATATTGTGATTCTTGAAATTGTGTGTTGATACTCATATCCTGCTTCAATACTATTTATTACGTATTTTCATGCGAATTAATCTTGAATTGCATGCTTTAAATACTCATTGTGTATTTGAGTATGTACATTTGTTGTACAATCTTTCTATATTCTTTTATTACAAGTTCTTGCGACGTATATTTGATGTGGGTAGGTAAACTAGAACTGCTGTTGAGTTATGAGTTGTTTTAAAGAATCAGTACCTTATTAAAACCTTTCCAAATAAGTGCTTTCTGTGGAAATAATTCTTTAGTCATAAGTTTGATCCTAGTATTGACTTAGAAGAGAATATGGACAAGTTTAATAAGATCTCAGATGATCATAAGGTAGTTGGTCTACTTAATGCTCTTGGTGACAAATATAAGGACATAAAGAATGCCTTAGAATATGGTAGGGATGACTTGACCATTGATATAATTCATAGTTCTTTTAAAAAAAATAGAGAACAGGAATTAAAATCAAAACATAGGGAAGCTCTTCATGTTGAGAATTTCCTATCTAATTCTAAGCTCCAATCTAAAGGGCTTGGCGATTTCAGCCAAGCCAAGCACGACAACAAGAAGAATCTCACTAAGAAATGGGGAACAGTGAAGGGAAAGACAAAAGAACTCGCAAGGAAAATGAGAAGAATAGAAAGTGCTATTATTGTGGTAAAACAAGTCATCTTATAAAAGATTGTTTTAGAAAGGCTAATAATCAAATGAATGAATCTAGTCAAGGTAATGACTCTTCTGCCATTGTGCTTCTTATAAAGTAGGAGTCAATATTGGTGTAGCTTATGTGTCCTCTTATGGAATGAAAGATCAAGATTAGGTTTTTGACTCAAGTTGTTCCTTTCATATGAGTCACAATTGATAAGTGTGTTTTTGCACACTAATTTAATACCTAAATATGCTTATTATTGATAAAATAAGCGAATTTTTATTCACAATTATGTAATTATTATTATTGTAACAAGACAAAATAAGGGAAAATTGACTAAAAGTGTGCAAAATTGTGAATTTGAGGACCAAATTGTACAAGATCAAAATTGAAGGACCTATCATGCAATTATCTTGGGGACTTGGCTGCAAAATTAAAACTGGTTTTGATATTTTGGACAGAAACTAGGCGCCTAGGCGCTACCTCATGGTGCCTAGGCGTCACTTAAAAAACTTAGGGACCGTTTTAATTATTTTGTGCAATCCCACGGACTAAAGTGCAAATTCTGAATTAATTGGTAGGTTTTAAATTGGAAACTGAGACGTGCAGCTGGGAATTTTTTCTGGGCAGCAGCTTCTATGATTTTTTTATTTAATTTTCTTCATTTATCTTGCTACTTTTCATTTTCCTTTTCTCTTCTTTTTTCTTTTCTTTTTCTTGGCACTTTGAAGACAAAATCAAGAGCACAACAAGGAGAATAAATCAAAGAAAAGGTGTAGAAGAAGTGGGGGAATCAAGATTCAAGAAAATCTATCCAAAAAGAATTTTATCTTTAATCTTGTATTTTCTTTATTATTTTATATCATTTGTATTGTATTTAATAAATATTCTCATTTGTTATCATTTATATAACATGGGCTAAATTTTATTGTTGGTATTTATGGTGGAATCTTAACCTAGCTTAGATTAATTTCAATTTTTGTATTTTAGTGAAAATGTTTATTTTCATGTGTATTTATTATTGTGTTGAATGCTCTTCATTTATTTGACCATCAAATGATTGATTTTAGTGATTTGTATATCGTTCGAGAGAAGATTATACATTTTAGACCAAATAGTAAATACTCTAGGTTTGTGTAGGGGATAGAAATATACTCCTAACTCTAGATGATCCATTGAGTTATTTTTACAAATATTTAATGCAGTTGTTTGGTTTGAATCAATATAGAGATATAGTAGGTTAAACCAATTAATTAGAGTTAATTTTGCTCGAGAGAGGTTATTAACTAAACTTGAAAAATCGGGTCTAATATTGTAAATGAGTAATTTATTAATTGGCTTGTGGAGAAATTAATTAGGCGACGGTTAAGCGAAATCATGAATCTCAACCACGTTTTTCCTCCAAGAATTCCCATGTGTTTATGTTTTCTTATTTTGTAGATTTTTAGTTAATTTTCCTTAATTCCAAAATCAAATTTTCTTATGTTTTTTTTTTTTGTTTAAATTAAATTGACTAAAGTTGTGTAATTAAAAGTAAACATTCCTCGAGGGATCGACAACTCGGACTCAAGGACTCCACTTTATTACTTGAACGCGACCCGTGTACTTGCGGTATATAATTTTAGGAAACAAGTTTTTGGCGACGTTGCCGGGGATTGTTTTATTTTAATTACCTCTTAGTAGATTCTAATTTTCACAATTTTCAGTTTTTATTCTTTTTTTATAGCGTTTATATCTTTATTGTGAAGTTGACTTCTTATTTTTATTTCTTTAAGTCTTCTGTAGTGCATGCTTCGTTTGAAAAATTTTGATCTTTTCGAACTTGATCCGGATATTGAAAGGATTTTTCGAAGAAGGCGAAAGGAACAAAGGGAATTACGAAGGCAACGATTAATCGAGATGGCCCAACAAAGAGAAAATGTGGAACCCAATGCTCAACCAGAAAATATTCTACAAGGTGGCATTCCAAGTAGGTAGGGCTCAAGAGCCTGTTGTAAATGAGGAAGATATACTATTTGAGGACTTCATGAACCCACGTATGGTAGAGAATGAATCAAGTATCGTCTAACTTTCATATGGGCATCCAAACTTTCAACTTTGACCGGATGTCATCAGTTTATTTTCCAATACCATTCCATTTTATGGGAGGACCGATGAGAACCCAAACTCTTATGTTGCACGATTTGTGGATAATGTTGGCAATTTTAAATATGAGGGCTTAAGTGTGGAGGCAATCCGAATGAGATTATTTGTCCTAAGGCAAGGGAGTGGCTTGAAACTTTACCACCTGGGAGCATAAATAGTTGGGGCGGAGTTTGTTCAAAAATTTACTAATTCTTTCCACCCGCTCGAGTAGCAAAACTCAAGCATGACATAACCACCTTCCAACAATTCGAATTGGAGAGCTTTCACGAGGCTTGGGAGAGATTTAAAGATGTGCTTCGAAAATGTCCAAATCATGGAATCACAATGGGGCAACAAGTAAATTATTTTTATGCCGGTTTGACTCCTTCTTGCCATTCAAATGTAGATTCATCTTGTAATGGCTCAATTAAGAAAAAGAGTATTCGGGAAGCATATGATCTATTCGAGGTCATGAGTGAATAAAGTGCATGTGGCTGGATAGGGGTTCACAAAGAGGAGTTGGTGGAGTTCGAGATGGTGAAGCCTTTTCAATGGTTCTAGCAAAGATTTACTCCATAGCAAAGAAGGTAGATGGACTTTCTACATCTACCTTTGGCTCTCATTCCGCCCATATGATACAATCTCTGCCTATTTGTGATATTTGTGGAGCAAATCACCCAAGTTCGAGTTGTCCATTGATGAGTAGTAGTTTGGCATCTACCGAGCAAGTAGTATATGCTCAAAACTTTCAACGCCAAGGGTATAATCCTTACTCTCAAACCTATAACCCCGGTTGGCGAAATCATCCAAACTTCTCTTATGGGAACAATCAAAATGTACTAAACCCGTGGCCACAAGAGAAGAAAGAAGGATGGGAAGAGGCCATTGCTAGGTTGGTGAACCATCAATTGCAATATCAAGAACGCAATGATGCTTATATAAAACATTTGGAGCGTCAAGTGGGCCAAATAGCCAAGCTTCTCTCCGAAAGGCAACAAGGAGTATTGCCTAGCAATACCGAAACAAATCCAAGAGAGAATGTGCAAGCTATTACCACTAGAAGTGGAGTACAATTACCCGAAATTACGGTAACACGAGCAAGGGTTCAATCCGACAAAGCACCCATGGAGAAAGATGTACTTGTTTAAGAGCCTAGTATTAGTGTTGAAGTAGCCAAGGAAAGTGAACCGAAGCCATCATCAAAGACTCCAACACCGGTTAA